>QRDG01000185.1:57723-219366 GCA_012064385.1 Puccinellia tenuiflora
GACCAGAGGGTCCTCAGCGTCCTCGTCGGGTCGATGACTGAAGATATTCGCGGCCAGATGGTCGGGAAGAACACCTCCGCCGCTGTCTGGGAGTGTGTCACGGGCATGTTCTCAGCCCAGAACCGCGCCGGAGTGCGCCAGATCAAACGACAGCTTGCGTCGTTGAAGAAGAAGGATCTGTCCGCCGCCGCCTACTACCACAAGATGAAGGCGTTCGCCGACGCCATGGCCACCATCGGGAGCCCGCTTGACGATGACGACCTGATCGACTTCATCCTTGCTGGTCTAGGGCCGCAATTCGAGGCGTTCCAGGCGTCGCTCAACGTCCTCAGCCACACCAGCTCGGCGCCTCTCGCTCTCTCCGACTTCTATGCCATGCTTCTCTCGTATGAGGCCATGCAAGAGCAAAACAGCTCTGATGCTGCAGAATTCACGTCTTCAGCGAATGTCGTCGCCCGAAGTGGCGGTGATGACTACAGACGCCAATCTGGACGTCCGACTGACAACACCGGTGGTCGTTCCGGTGGACGTCAGAATGGAGGACAGCCCAACCAGGGCTATGGCGGTGGCGGCGGCCAAGGCGGCGGTTACCAAGGAGGACAAGGCGGTGGCTACCAAGGAGGTGGCTATCAAGGAGGTGGCAACCGTGGCGGCGGCCGCGGCAATGGCAACAGAGGCGGCGGTGGTGGAAACCGCAAGTGGCGCCCCAAGTGCCAAATCTGCAAGAATTGGGGTCATGAGGCCCTCCAATGCAGGAAGTACCAGGACAATTGCCGTTCTGGCAACTCAGCCACCCATGGCCACGATGAGCCGCCACACTGGATTCTGGACAGTGGTGCCACCGATCACCTCACTAATGACATGGAGCGGATGAATGTCCAGGAACGCTACCATGGCAAGGATCAAGTTCAGGTCGCCAACGGAGCAGGTTTGTCTATTACTCATGTTGGTCACTCTCGTTTAGCTGGTTCTATGCAATCCATTGCTTTGAAAAATATTCTGCATGTGCCTGAACTTAGCAAAAACTTCTTTCCGTTCATAGAATCCTTTGTGATAATCCTGTCTTTATCGAGTTTCACCGTGATTTTTTCTATGTTAAGGACACGGGCACGAAGCAAATCATCCTTCAAGGTAGAAGCCGTGGTGGTCTCTACCCTATTCCGTTCGGCCGCGTATCTTCGTCCTCGGGTCGTCATGCGTCGTCCAGTGTCAAGTTATCTTATGAACAGTGGCATCAACGTCTCGGTCATCCATCGAATAATGTAGTTCAAGCTGTAGTCAAGAACAATAATCTTTTGTGTTCCCCAAACTCTAGTTCTTCAGTTTGTGATGCTTGTCAACGTGCAAAGAGTCACCAATTACCTTATAATCATTCATCTCGTGTTTCTCTTGCACCCTTAGAGCTTATTCATACTGATGTTTGGGGTCCTGCATTGCCTTCTTCTGGAGGTTTTAAGTACTACGTTAGCTTCATTGATGATTATAGTCGTTACTGCTGGATATACTTGCTTAAACACAAGTCAGATGTTGAGGACATTTTCTACGCCTTTCAGCGTCACGTCGAGTTGACCCTTAACACTAAAATTCGTGCCGTCCAGTCTGATTGGGGTGGTGAGTATCATCACCTGCATAAGTTTTCAGCGTACTGGCATAGCTCATCGTGTATCGTGTCCTCATACCTCTCAACAGAATGGAATTGCTGAACGCAAGCATCGGCATCTTGTCGAGACAGGGCTTGCTCTCCTCGCACATTCTTCTTTGCCACTGCGTTTTTGGGACGAAGCATTTCTCACTGCTTGCTATCTTATTAACAGGATGCCCACACCTGTGTTACACAACACTACACCTGTTGAAAAACTCTCCAATCACCACCAGATTAATCTTCTTCTACCACCAGATTACTCGTTTCTTCGCACTTTTGGATGCGCGTGTTGGCCTAGTTTGCGGAAGTACAATTCACGTAAGCTAGAATTTCGCTCCAAAATGTGTGTCTTCTTGGGATATAGCCCTATGCACAAAGGATACAAGTGCCTGGACCATTCCACGGGGCGGATTTTCATCTCACGCGACATTATTTTTGACGAACGCGTATTCCCGTATGCCACGCCCGGCGTCGTGGTTGATGTTTCGCAATTACATCCAGTATCTTTCCCTCCGCACGAACCAGCTTTTCAGGATGTCCACTGCGTAAATATGACATATCCTTGTTACCGTGTGATCCGCTTGTTCCTTTGTCTGTTCCTGTGCAGGTTCCAGCGCCGATCGTGATCGACGTGCATGCTCCCACGCTGCATGGGGCGGGCTCATCACCCGAGACGGCCTCGTTCGCTCCCCTCTGCAACTTCGAACGGGCCGGACCAGCAGGCTGCGAGGCGTCCATCCTCACCTCCGCTAGTCTCGCGCGCCGACTAATGGGCCGGCCCAGCAAGCCGACCCGCGCACGTCCTCGATGTCAACTGTTCCGGCGTCGTCCGCTGAGGATACTGGTTCTGCTTCTGACCCGCCTGACAGTTCTGCCATCTCGCAAGCACCTGTGCCTCCACTGCCTCCTTCTTCGGTGGTCACTCGCTCGAAGAACAATGTCCATCGTCCTCGGCAGCTCACTGATGGGACTGTTCGGTATGATCTGTATCGTCGCCGTGCACTGTTTGCTACTCCTGCTTCCCATCGCTCGGCCCTCACTGATCCAGCTTGGCGGACTGCTATGGAGGATGAGTTTACAGCTCTTCAGCGTAATCAGACGTGGATCTTGGTTCCACGCCGTCTGCTACTAATATTGTCGGCAGTAAATGGATTTTCAAGACGAAATTTCGTCCGGATGGATCTGTTGACAAAATCAAGGCGCGTCTCGTTGCTCGCGGTTTCACTCAGCAACACGGTATTGATTATCACGACACCTTCAGTCCTGTTGTGAAGCCTGTCACTGTGCGCCTGGTTTTGTCGCTTGCAGTCTCTCGTGGTTGGTGTCTTCATCAGGTAGATGTCAGCAATGCATTTCTTCATGGTTTTCTTGACGAGACTGTCTATATGCAGCAACCCCCTGGTTTTGAGGATCCTCGGCATCCCCAGCATGTGTGCAAGCTTCAGCGTGCTATCTATGGTCTGAAACAGTCCCCTCGCGCTTGGTATGCGCGGCTGAGTGATAAGCTCCATGATCTTGGTTTTGTCTCGAGTAAGGCTGATACTTCCCTCTTTGTTTTTGCTCGAGCTGGTGTTTGCCTGTTCATGCTGGTGTACGTCGATGATATTGTGATTGACGGCTCTTCTCCGGCTGCGGTGGATCGTTTGGTTCAGACTCTTGCCAGCGCATTTCCGATTAAGGATCTTGGACGTCTTGAGTATTTTCTTGGCATTGAGGCTGCCTACAATTCAGGGGGAATGGTGCTTACTCAGCATAAATACGCACTTGATCTGTTACATCGTGCGAATATGGAGAATTGTAAGGCTGTCTCAACGCCTATCTCCACACCGACAAGCTGACCAAGGATGTCGGTCAGCCGCTTGACAGTGATGATGGTTTTCGGTATAGGAGTTTAGTTGGAGGGCTCCAATATCTGACGCTGACCAGACCTGATTTGTCTTTTGCTGTGAATAAGGTGTGCCAGTACTTGTCGCAACCTACTACAGTGCATTATGAGGCGGTCAAGCGAATCCTTCGGTATGTGAAGGGAACGGTGTCTACATGATTGCGAATTCAGAAAGGGTCTACTTTGCTGAATATACTATACTGATGCAGATTGGGCAGGATATCCTGATGATCGACGGTCCACTGGAGGTTTTGCCATATTTCTGGACCAAGTCTTGTATCGTGGAGTTCACGCAAGCAACCTACGGTGTCAAGGTCAAGCACCGAGGCAGAGTACAAAGCTCTTGCAAATGGCACGGCTGAAGGGCCATATGGGTACAGTCGGTGCTAAAGGAGCTTGGTGTTCATCAGTCCAAAACACCAGTGTTATGGTGTGATAATCTTGGAGCCACATACCTGTCCGCCAATCCTGTGTTTCATGCTCGCAAGGAAGGATATTGAGCTAGATTTTCACTTTGTGCGAGAGAAGGTTTGCCTTGGGAGCTTTGGATGTTCGATACATCAGTACAGGAGATCAGCTAGCCGACGTCTTCACCAAGCCAGCTACTGAAACAGCTGCTTCGCAGATTTCGCGCCAATCTCAACCTCGTACACGACGGTTTAGATTGAGGGGATGTTTAAGAGTGGTAGCTTGTAAGTATAGGTTTTGTGTTGTATCTGTACCGGTTTGTATGCAAAACGATCGATCTGAGGTCTCGCATAGTTGAGACCCGATCGTACCCTGTACTCCTCCTTCACCTATATAATGGAAAGCCCCTAGACGGGGTACTCACGGCAAAATCTTTCTCAAACTGGGTAACTACGTCAATTTCGTGGTGCATAACTATAGCACAAACACATGGGTAACTCCATCAGTTCTGGGTGGGTAACTTCATTAGTTTTGGGTGGGTAACTTTATCGGCCACTGGGTGGGTAACTATTATCGAGAGAGTATGGTAACTACGTCAATTTCGTGGTGCATAACTATAACATAACACCTGGGTCACTTCATTCATTTCTGGGTGGGTAACTTCATTAGTTCTGGGTGGGTAACTTCATTAGTTCTGGGTGGGCAAAAAGAAGCAACAGGGGGTGCCCGATCCTGCTTGCATTGCATCGGCATTGCTGCTATTTCGTTGCTTATGGCTTTACTATGGGTAACTCTATCATTATGAGGTGGGTAATTTCATCAATGCCGAGTGGGTAACTTTTACCTAAAGTGTAGGATAACTAGATAACTATATCAGTTTCTGCTTTAAACTAGATCCCACTTTTGTTTGTTGTTTTTATTTATTTTTTTCGAGTTTGAGTTACTATCTAAGTTCATAAGTGAGTTACCACCTCAGCCTGGTAACTGTATCATGAGCAACTGGGTAACTGTACTGAAAAACATGTGCAACACCGTATCAACTAGGCATTGTCATTTTATCAATGTACTCCCTATATGAATTTGGTGGCTTGTAGGTGCAAGTGCAAAGTGACGTTGACTCATATCGACTTGTGAGCATAGGATCATCATCAAACCGATGTAGTACCCACTTATTGAGGATGTAGTTACAACCCCAAAGTGGTCAATCAAGTATAAAACTAGGTATTCACAGAACAAGTAAGAGTCAGATCTAACTGTAAATATGAACTAATTTTTTCATAGGTGGGTAAATTATATATTACAGCCGGGTAACTTTAGTATAAATGGATGGGTAACTTTTTGGTCCGAAAATAAGTTGTCCGAAACATATCAACATGGGATCTAGTTTTGTAGATCTCATCGCGACTAGTCCAACGGTGAAAACGGATTTTAAATCGGATAAACGATTCGACCTACAAAACTTTTTAAAGTTTGGAAATTCGTATTAAATTCTAATTACGTAACCACCTACCAGCTGTTTGCATGCGGTGGGATGTTTAAATATTTGACTCAGCTCGTACGCACCGTGCGGATCATGGCGGTTGATCAAACGGACGGGACCACGTTCTACGCGTAAGACTTTTTTCAGACCGTTCTGAAAGTAGATTTCCCGATATATAAAGGGTTATAAGTGTATTTTTGGTCCCTCAAATGTTACACAAGTCCAACTTAATTTGATCCCTCAACTCTATTCTGGTCTAAACCCGGTCATCAAACACTCATATAAGTTAAACTATCGTCCCTCGTAGCGGTTAAATGTGGTTTACCGATTTTTTTTGCGCCACAGTGAATATGATTTGGCCATATTTAATCCACCTAGACTCCTCTGACATGGGGATCAGTTCTACTCGATCCATACATGTAATTTACTGATTCGGCGAAACATAAAATTATGGCTGCCCTCTTGATTTCTCACGACGAATCCTATCTCTAGAAGAACAACAACAGTCCATGAAGATGGAGGCGTCGGAGAGATAATCCACGACACGACCTCCTTGGATGTCCGTGGAGCGCCGTTCCTTCACCTATAGACTCCTCGACCTCCAAAGCCAAGCGCCGGCGAGGACCAGCTGGACTGAGAAGTTTCAGCGCCGTCGCACAACTCGGGCATGCTGAGCATCACCTCGAGCACCTCCCCTCACTGGAGGTGATCGATGTAGTTGAGAGGCTCGCAGCTTTTGACGCGGATAAGCAGAGGTTTGTGTAGGAACAACTCAATGTCAAATATAAGACTTGCAAAATGACGATCATGTTTTGATCTGTATTGAACCGGGCAACCAGCTGACTGCTAGCAGCCAAACATAACATATTTTCCTTCTAAGATTCTAGCTACATGGACAAGAATAAGATGCCGGTGCACGCGATGCTCTCCCTTGACCTACCGGCAAAGACTTTGGGTGACCTCACGAGCCTGTGTCGAGGTTTTATGTGGAAGGGAAGGAAAGGCGTCAAAGGAGGCCATTGCCTAGTGGCGTGGAACAAGGTCGCTTCACCCAAGGAGTGTGGCGGCTTGGGGATCCCATACCTGAAAATCCTAACCTTGCCCTGAGGTGCTGTTGGGCGTGGCTGAAACGTACGGACCCCTCTAAGCCATGGCGTCGCTGAACATTCAAAGCGGCGACAACGACTATCCTAGGTAATGGAGCTTCGGCTCTATTCTGGACCGATGGTTCCAGGGTCTACGTTTGGTAGACATCGCGCCTCACATTCTCGAGGCCGTACCCAAGCGGATAGTCTGTACGCGGACAGTCAGAGATGGCCTCCAAGATGGGGCGTGGATGAGAGACTGTGGCCCGAACCTCACTGCTGCAGCCATTCATGAGTTCTTGAGCTTGTGGGTCGGTCTGCGGGAGGTGCAGCTCGACACCGGAAGTGAGGACAAGTTAGTGTGGAGGTGGGAAAGTAACAACCGCTACTCCTCACGCTCCGCATATAGAGCCTTCTTCGCGGGGAAAACACTAGCTGCTGGAGCGGATCAGGTGTGGAAGTCGAGGGCCCCGCATGGGTGCCGTTTCTTCGCCTGGCTTGTAGCGAAGAACAGGTGTTGGACCGGGGATAGGCTCTTAAGGAGAGGGCTGCCGCATCCGGCAGCATGCCCGATGTGTGACCAGGAGCCAGAGACACTGCAGCACCTCTTACTAGGCTGCGTGGTGGCGAGGGAGGTGTGGACTCGAGTCGTGACCTTCTGGAACAAGCCGGGTTGGGTGCCGGATGTGGACTCGGAGATCCTTGCATGGTGGACAGAAAGAAGGGCCGGGTCGCAGGACAGACGCGATCTATGGACGGCCATCACGCTGGTATTCTGGTGCCAGTGGAGGCATCGGAATGATGTGGTGTTTAATGCCGCGAGGCCTTCGGTACAGACAGTTCTTCAGATGGTCCGAACGGAGTTTGCGGCGTGGAAGCTAGCGGGGCTGTTTCGGGGAGAGGCGTTCGGTTTTCCGCAGCCCATTCCCCAATGGTTGCTGGATGGAGATTAGACTATAGGGAGGAGCTGCCACCTCTGTTGGCAGCAGCTGTTGTAGCCGTCTTAACGGCGTTGTAAACTGGCCTTCTTGGCCCTTCTTCTATGCAATCGATACACCTTTCCAGGGTGTATTCTAGAAAAAAAAGGTTTAACAACCAATCAATTCGTTTGATACTCATTAAATAACATTTAAGAACAACAATTAGACCTAATTAAATGTTTGAGGACCGGATTTAGACCAGAATAAAGTTGAGGGACCAAAGATGGACTTTTGCAACATTTAAGGGACTAAAAGTGCACTTAACCCTTATATAAATAAACATGTTATATATAGCGCGGGGAATGGATGTGAAGTTCGGGAGACCCTTTAAAAGAATCTAAATGGTATTTCCTCCGGTTCGTATTAATTGTCGTGAGTGCAGTAGAAATTTGTAGAGTACTAGCTTAGTGGTGTTTTCACGACACACATTTTAGACCGGAGGTACTAACAATTTTAATGAAAATCAGATTTTCTTACACAGATGCATAAAAAGATTTCATGAGCATGTGAAATTGCTTTGGGAAATAAGTTGTATTTTGGGCTACAAAAAAATATGCCTCAACTAGACATACAAAAAATCAATTTTGGTCTTCACATTTTTGTGCGTGTGTACTGTGTAGGTCACGGGTGAAAACATACGTCAAACAAACTTTATATGCACTTGTATGTTTTTTCAGAATTTTTTGAAGTGGAAAAAATGATTTTTTTGCTTGTTAATGGTTGTGAAGCAAACAATTCATGTGAGACCACAACAAGTACCAAAAATGTGTTGTGGGATCTATATGCACTTGTATATTTTTTTTCAGAATGTTTTCAAGTGAGAAAGTTAAGTTTTTTTTTTTAAACAGACATCCTAGAGATCAAGCTCCGTTCAGAGTTTTCTTTGTATATATGAGTAGTTTAATACCCATGTGTTGTTACGGTATAATAACTAAATTATATATATGAAGCCATTGTTTAACTTGATTTTATATTTGTGGATGTATGTGTTGAATATAATTTGTTTGTGTGGTATTGGACCATATCACAACAAATCATTTTTTTTGTTCATATTTCTCTAGATGGAAAGAAATCAGTAGAAACAAATATGCAATAGTTATACATAAAATAAATTTAGATAGATTGCAAATTTATTTCTGAATTTTAGTTGTTTGTGTTTTTAATACTATCTTAGCTGACTAGACATATTATTTCTGAGTTGAATTTATATTAAGAAAAATACACATGTTCATTATATTGTAATATTCTGTGCTCTTAGAGAGAAACATGGAGGAGGGGCAGGCTGCCGGTGATGGGAAGGTAGAGCCCATGAAATTATTTTTGGATCTCCCCGCTGCCCGCCGAAGGTAGAGAGATGGTACGGGTCATGGACACTTATCACTATTTCATAGCAACGCATATGCATTATACGACTAACATATCTGACAACGGAAAAAAACGTAAGGGCCCATGACAACACATGTGCACTCAACTAGTAGAAACTAAATCTGACGTTAATTAGCATGCATGTGACTTTCCTATCTATACATGGAACTGTTTAATTCGAATCTTGTCAATTTTAAGGTGGGTTTTGTTTTGAAAAGGAAGATTTGTTTATTGACTTGATTTAGACGTGAAAAAATGATCATATCATTTACATATATGGTTACGAGGGGGCGGAGGAGATGGGATGAACCGATGAACCACCACCAACTCCCCTCCATTAGTAAAGAAGTGGTGAACTGCTCCGCGGAAAATCAACAAGATGTAAACATAAAAACATGAGTCCTGGTGTTTTGATCTTAAAAGGGATATATTGGAATTTTGGAGTTTGAAATTTGTACAAATGATGGATTGATTTTGTATTAGTGACTTTGGTAAAAAAAAAGTATATTCAATTTTTCGCAGCTAGTTACGCAGGTGTACCATGTTGCGTACTTACCTCCGTTCAAAAATATAAGATGTTTTGGCAGGCCATTTTTAGCCTAGCAAAGCCTTTTATATTTTGAAACAGTGGTAATACCATATTGTGCGCGTCCCATCTAAGTTTTTCAAAAAGGATAAAAAACACGGATACATATTTTTCTAAATATGAACATTTATATCTTGTTGCAAGAAAAGAAAGAGGTTGGTAAAATGGATCAAATATCATGGTATGGTTTTGCATGTTTGTTATCCTTCTATTTATGGATCACAAAATGGTCACATTTTTTATGGGTTTTTACAGGTGCTCGTGCTATTGCTTAACCTATGCATTTTTTCACCTTAAGAAAACATGGAACGGAACGACATGTTGCAATACATGAAACATGCGAATTGTGTGTACCGCATTTGGAATACATTTCGCAACATGGTATCAGGGTAGCATAAACTAAGGATTCATACCAGGTATATGAAACTGTATGTAGTTCACTAGCTTGTTCCAACTTCAATAACAAACTGGCACTCAATATTATAAGAACTTAACATCTCAAGCTGTGATGAGTTAATAATTGCATAAAATCAAGCGAACACACTCATACTATTACATTTACGCAGTCTCGATCAATGGCGGAGCCACGTTGAGACCAATGTGGTCAATTGACCACACAGGTTTTTCACAAATCCTTGGTATACAAGGCTACCAGCATAAATCATAATTTTTAAAAAAAAAAACTAGTAACAACACATGTATTTGAAATCACAGATTTCAAATGACATCACAGGTTTTAGATCCGAGCTCCGCCACTGGTCTCGATCACATCCCATCTAAAATTCTATTATACAAATCATGATAAATAATCAGAACTTTAGATGGGATGTGATCGAGACCGTGCATTTGAAACCTGTGATGATATATCCGAGCTCTGCCACTAGAGTCACTGAGCTCAAGAAGCATGGCATCGGCTGCAAGGCTCAAGAACATCTAACTTAACTGTGGAGGGGACCTTGCATTGGATGTGCTTTTGTATAGCCAAAAGCGCTTGAGGGACTTCCATTCGAGTACTCTTGCCTATGGTAAAGCATTTGTCAATGCCGATGTCCGAGCATCTTAAGTTGCAGCCAACGGTGTCCAATGTAAGTGACTCTAGTGACCGTGCATTCTCAATAATATGAACCGTTAGCTCGATCAAGCTCTTTGCAGAGTTAAAACCCATGATCGTCATGCTCTTCAGCTTGTCATGGCGAAGTCCTGGCATCCGTCTCAGAACCGAGGGATCTCTGAAAATCGAGTCATGCTCCATGGGTTCCAGTGCCTAAACATGAAAAGGCCAACTTAGTTAACGGTTCTACCGCTTATAATCAATAGATATAATTTCAGGAGAGAATTAACTTACATTCAAGACAAAAGTCTCCAGGGAAGGACAAGCATCCAGAAAGAAACCAAGGAAATATAATCATTGATATGATGATATGTGTATCCTTTAACAGTAACCCTCAGGTACTTGAGGCAGAGGAGTTGGCTGCGCATAATGGGGGTATTGGTCTGCATAAAGATGTCTCAGATTAATTAGTTACCATGTAAGATATACTACGTATCATATGCATGTCTCTGTCAGAACAGTATACCTCAAGATGCGAAGCTATGTGAAGAGTTTCGAGATTTGGCATAGTAGAAGGAAGCGTGTCACGAGCATCGTCGAGAGCACATGAATAGGACATTTTTAGCTTCTTCAATTGCAACGACTCTCCAAGTGAGAGCTGTACTCGGTTACAAAAGCTAAAACTGGAGAGGTTTGGAGCTTTGCTCTCTATCGCTCGTAACTTGCTGCATCTGCCAACTTGCAGGACGCTAAGCCACTGCAGCATGCAAGGTATCTTCAGGCAAACTATCTCATTGTTTTGTCCAAATCCAAACTGCTCCAGAGCAGAGCAAGTGGAAAGAAGGACCGCTAACTCATCCTCATTGATACGCACAACATACAGGAGCAGAATCGTCAGGCTTCTGAAGCAACTGAGCCTGACCGCAGGACGGAAGAAGCAACCCCCAAGGTGCAGATACCGTATCGAGTTCCCACACTGGTCAGATAAAAGTGAGCAGGGGAAGTTATATGTTGTCTCATTTGAGGACAGCAGAAGGGTGAGGTTTTCAATCGCCGGTGTAATAGCAATCTGAAGCCAGTTATCAAGCAAACAACAATCGCTGGACCTGTGGCCAAAGAATTCAAGCTCGATAGTCTTCAAACCAATGACAAAGTGGTTTGTCAGAACTTGGTTAACTTTGTTGGCGTATTCACTTGTTGTTTCATCTCTGTTGAGGCCTACAATGTAGTAGCGGAATGTGATGCTAGGATAGCACCTCCAATGATGTCGAAAGGCACGAGACACACAGGCAGCACGAGCAGCATCTTGCATTGGCACTAGTGAGAATATATGACTCCAAATGTCCTGCATGCACAAGTATTGGAGAAGAGTTTAACATTGGATTTCTGAAATACAGTAAATGATTACTTTCAACTGGGCGAAGGAAAAAGGGCCCTGCAGTGCGATTGAAGATAGTGCATTCTTTTTCGATACAAATTCATTAATGGTTTCCTACAAGACGCAGTTGTTGATGGCTTCCTACAGAACATAGTGTATTCTTGAGTTGGTCTTGGAGTGGCGGGCAGTATCGGATTCCTATGCATCTTTGTAAACAAAATGCCTCGAAACAGCTTTGGCAGCTACAATGAGCAAGATACTCGGCACAAGACCTGGTAACTACAATGAGAAGATAAGATATTGAAGAGACCAGATAAATTTTGGTGTTCTACAGACATAATAGTGAAAATCAGGACTCTAGTGTAAACAGTATATCCAGAACAAATAACAAAATTACTGCTCATATGTGATAGATGCAGCGACAAACCACACACTGAGAATTCTGGTAAGCATAAAGCCATAAACCGCAGACATTGTATCTAAAACGCATCAATCACAATAAGTAAAGCACAAGGAACCACTGACAAGTGTAGCCCTATAGGAAGTCTACCCAACATCAAGGTAGCAGGGGATCTAAGGCTAACGGCAGACAATTTTCTACCGGAAAGTTAAAGCTGCAACCCCCCTTTCCAAAATAGAAGCAGATGTACTAAGACAGGAAATACATTTTTATCGAGCTAGCACAGGTCCAACAATTTGTGCAGCAGGGCAGTGATGGTAATATATTTTCATTTGAATTCAACAGAAATCTTCCAATATTATCACTTCATATATACATACCTCTGGAAGATCTGGTCCAGAGTATTTCGTTCTTTTCCCACCTTCTAAATCAACACATTGTTGGCTGGATGAGCATCCTTCTTTTGCCAACAAAGGAACTGATCCATCTGCAACAAATCATCGGTATAAGCGTGCGCACACACGCACTGACAGAACAAAACAACAAGGGGCACACAGGCATAACCGAAGTTCCAATTTAGATCTGGTATCCAGCTTTTTACACAAGAGCACTAATGCCTTAAAAAATCCAATTCAACTGAGCATTGGTTTTTTTTTTTCGCGAAACATTACAAAGTCTCCAAGTCCCGCATAGTTATGCCATCGGCGAGTAGCAGATGCCAGGACATGAACAGGAGGTAGAAGGAAGGAGCAGCAGAAAGACCTCCCTGAGCGAGCTAGGAGTAGGACGACCAGGGAGCTTACCACGGGCCTGGATTCGGCGGTGGCGCCGCCGCCGCCTCCTCCTCTCCCGCTGCACATAGATGAGCCGTTCCAGCGCTAGCTGGTACACCGAGACGAGGAAATCACATCGGCGACGCCACTAGACTATGAGACGAAACCTGATACTACAGGATCTCGGAGAACATCTGGCTCTCGGTTTGGAAACGCAGAATTTCGTCAGGTTCCCGCGGAAACAGTGTCGTTTCGTGTGAAAATTCAGAGTTGTACTGCATATGTCCTGGTTGCCTTTTGAAGAAGGAAAACGTGCTGGTTGCTTAGTGCTGTGAGCAGCTGCCATTTAGAAAATTGAATCTTCTTTACCCTATCTTTGCACCAAAAAAACAAGGATGCATACAACTAATAAACTATTAAAAATCTGATAAAACCGTAACAAATGAGTAAGAGAAAACGACTGAATGTCTAAGATTTTTCTGAGAGACACGTCATGTCAAGTTGTTAAATACTCCAAAACAAGCCATATTCAGACCTAGGTTTTCACCCTGAGTAAGTGGAGACCACCTCGTTGTGTCTTGGTCAAACACATGACCACCATGGTCGGAGGCAGTCAAACACATGACCACCTTGTCGTGTCTTGGTCAAACACCAAACCTTAGGGCTCCTTTGATTAAAAGGAATAGTATAGGATTTTTGGAGAATTGGATCCTATAGGAAACTTTCCTATAGAGTTTGTTTGATTTATATGATCATATCCCATAAGAATTAATCCATAGAAAATTTTCCTATAAAAGTAGTGCAAATCTTATAGGAAAATAACATGAGGTCTAACCTCATGAAAAAAAAATTCTTCACCATAATCAAACGAAGTGGCTCTTCTCATAGGATTCAAATGGACATGCCATCCCATTATTTCTACAAGTTTCCTATTCATATACTTTTTATATACTATGAATCAAAAGAGCCCTTATTGTCATCGCCACCACTCCTCGGACGCCTAGCGAATCATGTCGCCTATCAGACAAAAGAGAGACCCGAGCGAATGCGAAAGTAGCATGTCGAAGAGTCTTAGCAGAAGATGCACAAATATGCAATCAAACCGGGAGAACTAGCAAAAAAAATCGCATGTCACCGCCATGAACAGAAGTTGTTGAGTTGCCGCGATCTACCACCATCGGATTCTTACCAACATGCAACCTCACGATTCAAAAGTACGGCGTCGCAGTCTTAGATATTTTATCCAAGTTTACTTGGTTGGTTTTTCTGAGCATGGGCTAACCTACACGCACACTTATTTTTGTGTTGTCCATGTCTGCATCAACACTAGTAGAAAACAGAGCTTCGGTTCGGAGCATTAGTCTCGGTACCAATTGGAACCGAGACTAATGCTCCGATTCCAACGTTCAGAAACGGCCATTTCATGCGGCAAACTCTAGTCCCAGTCCGAACGGGACCTTTAGTCCCGGTTCGTGTCACGGTCCGGGACTAAAGGTTTGAAATAAAAATGAAACACCAACTGAAAAAGAAATGAAATGGAAAACACAAAACGAAAAAAAAACAGAAAAACTTAGTCCTAGGTCATGTTACAACCCGGGACTAAAGGTCCTCCAGCCCGCAGCGCTGGGCACGGCCACGTGGCGGGCCTTTAGTCCCGGTTCGTGGCAGGCCGGGACTAGGGGGGGGGGGGGGGCGCTTTAGTCTCGATTGGCTAGTCCCGGATGGAAATCCGGGACTAAAGTCTGTTCCGACCCGGGACTAGAGGTCCGTTCTCCACTAGTGCAAGATCCGTACAAACTCATTATTCAAACTTTGTAGTTTCTCACAAATAAAAACTCCATATGTACTTGAAACTTTGCAGATCATTGAAAAACATTAGAACTGAAATATGGAGAAATAGTTTCAATTTTTTCTGATATATACAATGATATTTATTTGAATAAAATATGATTTACATATTTAAATTGGACAAAGAATAACTTTAAATTTTTCATAAATCCTTGTTCTATTTATCGCGTTCACCTGCAAAAAAAATTTTAAAAAAAATGATGAAGACTATACTTTTTAGTTTGGGAGCAATAAAAATGGGAAGCTTGAAAAAAGGTGTGGGGTGTAGCGTGTTCATCTACAATTTTCCCTTCGGTTTTGCTAATTCTCAGGCGCCTGATTTTTTATTAAGTCTCAATCACCCCAAAAAATATGCATGAGTTGCACTTTTCTGGGAGAAATGTGCAATTGCACTTTTCTACCAGAAAAGTGCAACTCGTTTCAGTTGCACTTTTTTAAACTGCAGTTGCACTTTTCTGAGGTGATTGAGACTTAAGAAATTCTCACGACTGAGACATAGACAAACCCTTTTCCCTTTACCCAATTTAACGTTTGTCTATACGTTATCGCAGCCTAGAACCCCTGGATCGGATCGATCGCTAATTAGTACTCCATCCGGAGACCGTCTTCTACCTCGAAGAGTGTAACGCCCCGACCCCGGAATTATACAGAGAGGCTATGTAGTCAACACAACCATCAATGTATAAAACAAAGATCGAGACTTGTGGAACAGAACTGGCACAAAGCATGACTCTACGACACAAAACATTTATATAGCAACTCATATAACGAGAAGAATACAAATATTACAAACAAAAGGATCACAGATCCAACAATTCAACAAGCGGAAGCGGGTAGTGTTGTCTAACAACAAGAAGCAAAATATGGCCTAAGAGGCCTACAATAAACATCATCCCCGCCAGCTTGTTCCACGGTCCCAAGCTGCCACCTGGGAACCCCAGACTAGTAGTCGACGTCAACGAAGAACCCACCTAGTTGCTCGGTGTCGTCCTCCTCTGAAATACAAAATCATAGAGGCAGCAAAGAGAGACTGAGTACGACGTACTCGCAAGTTTAGTAGGGCGATATAGGCCCACTGACTGACGGAGGCTCTAAAGCTGTATATGTAGTGCTTTTGCATAAAGCTAACTTTCATAAACCGAACATAAATAGACACATGGCACTCGTCTACTCAGAGTATTTTACAAAGGGGTAAGAGAGTATCATTATCATCTTCGGTTCTCGACGAACCTACTCATAACCATCACCACTCATCTCACACAAAGGCACTCCCTCGACTCACCCTCGAGGAAATGAACCTTTATCACAAGTTTATTATGCAACCTCTAGCTGCCATATCAATTAGGTTAACGTTATCTATGAGCTAATGCGCCTTTCCCAAGAGTTTGTCCATAACCGTGGACACGGCTTTTCGAAAAGATTTACCCTGCAGGGGTGTACTATTTTACCCATTGGTACCGTCCGGCTCACCTAGTTGGCCCTCTTCCGGGGAAGGCCGGCAAGCGGGCGCGGTTAGACCTTTACAATGCATGAGACTATCCAAGAGTCATCTGTGGCCACAGGACAAGTTTACCCAGCCTCAGCCCCTGCCCCATCGCCACATCCTAACACCACCATCCTCATCATCCTTTTTCCGCTCACACACACGGCAAATGGAAATAGCAAACTAGAGGACCCTTGGATACGCCCTCACAAATTATTCGGTCAGTAAGGCGCCCATACACCCACCAATGGCAGCACGCTCGGTTCTTGGTTCCAGCTAAAAGCACGTTCAGCCTAGGCGGCAAGAATGAGACAAACCACCCTCCCCGAGGGCAACTCATCCAAGCCTTCTTAGCATTTTAATTAAGCAACCCACACATATCCACCAAGTCCGCATCATTCCATCTTCAACAACAATTATTATGGAATTCAACAACGGACAAACTAGTATTTCAACTAAGCATTTCTAAGCATGTCTAAGCATAGCTAAGCATATGAATACAACAATTATAATTTGTCTCCGGCCAACACATCAACCTAAGGTTCATAGGTAGGAATACATGCGATTGGCTCGGGGAAGAAACATGCATTCATAGGATTCTATGTTTACCAAAAGAGACCTTTGAACCGCATGCAATATTATGGTGGATAAAATAATTTGATCAAAACATAGGATGCTATATGCCAAGAAGGTTAGGTTATCTCTTGCCTTGCTGCCGGGTAGCGTAGTATTGCTCGTCGGGGTAGGAGAGGGAACCCTCGACTCCGGAATCTATCGTTACCCAAAGAAAAATACAAAGCACACATAAATCACACGAACACAAGATGCAATGCTCAATCACATGATGACATGTCAAGTTGGTGCAAAGATATCATTATATACATTAAAAGCAAAATTAAATGAGGAGCCAAATAATTAGTGCAATTATTTGGAAGCAACCCCATATTTATCTTAATGGCCACATCCTTATCAAAATTTTAATTTATTAGAGAGGTGGCTCAATTATGCATGAACATGCCATGAATGGATAGGATTCGTCATTCCGATCAATTCGGTAATTTATTTGTAAATTTCGGAGCACCGATGATTAAATAGTGAATTAAATAATTGTTCAAATTTAATTCATTTAATCATTTATGAATAACATCAAATAATTATTTGTGATCATGATGTAATATTAGCATGGTTTGATAGCAATTAGAGTGTTGATCACATTGATATTTTATTCTCCAATTTTAGTTAATTATTTCACGAGTTATGAATTTTCCCGATTTGGTATTATTTAACCCATTTTAGGAATTCATATGTGAACAGCAAGAAAATAAACTCAAGAGATGGTTTCAACTTCTCTAACAGCTAGAGTTTGTCTTCCTGAGCATTTTGGTATTTAATTTGCTATTTTTGAGTCATTATTTGAAAAGATATGAATTGTTTTAATTTGCTTTTATTTTCCAAAAGGAAAAATCAAATACCAGACAGGCCGGCCTCAAGCCGGCCGGGCCGGGAGGCAGGCCGGGCACCAGCCCGAGTGGTCCGGCCTTTGGCCGGCCCAGATCGAGCCCGGGCCGGGTGGCCAGGCCGGGGCAGTGGCCGAATGATCCGGCCCGTGGCCGGCCCAGGTCGAACGCGAGGCCGGGTCCAGGCCGGCCAAGCGGGCAAGCGCACGGCGGCACCGACGCAGAAACGGCCGACGACGACCAGGCTCCGGCGGCGCGCCGTGGTGGCTAGTGCGTGCAAAAGGTGCGCGGTCTCGAGCGGTTGTATGTGCGTGAGTTTGCGGACGGTGTGGAGGCGCAGGGCGACACGCGCGTGCGCAACGCGGCACGGCCAGGGCGGGCGGCCGACGGCATCCCGCACGAACGCGAGGCCACAGAGGTGGAGGAGGAGAGAAGGGGTGTCCTGGAGGTGCAAGATCTCACCAGGGACGCGTGACTGGTCGCGGGGTGGTCGGAGGAGGTCGGGGACGGCCGGAATCGGAGGTGGACGTGCTCGACGACGGCGGAGAAGAACCGGTTGGCGTCGTCGATTTGGGGCCTCCCGGAACGATTCCTGCGGCGGAGAGGCGCAACTCGGCGAGGCGGAGCTGGTGGCGGCGACGGTTTGTCTCGGGGTAGCCGGGGCCGACGGCGAGGCGCGGGGAACGGTGGCGGGAGGCGTCGGTCCGGGAGCGAGCGAGGCGGGCACGCAGAGGAAATGAGAGAGGGCCTCGATCCGGAATTCGCGGGAGAAAAGAGAGGGGGAGGAGGAGAGCAGCAGGGGGGCCTCTCAGTGTGGTCTTGGACCTCCAAGGGAGCAGGTGGGCGAGGACCGCGTGCGCGGCATGGCGCCAGCGCCCATGCCCGCACTGTGAGAGGAGGGGAGAGAGGGAGAAAGGCTGACAGGGAGGGCCCCCTGTCAGATTTTTGATCTTTTCCAAATTTTCTTTTTTCCTGATTTTTAGGCAGCTAGGTTTAGCTATTTAAAAGAGCCATTTAGGCAATTTTGTAAATTATGCAAAAATTCCATTAGGCTCCAATTAGCCCTTAGGTGCTCCACAAAAATCTGTGTGGCAAAATAAAATGTTTTGCATCACATTTGTTCTTAGAGTTTAAATTAAGGCATTTTTGATATTTCCCAAAATTCCTTTATTTAGAGTATTTAAACATTTCCAAAAATAATGAAAATATTTATGGAGGCCCATATAAAAATATTGAAGCTCCCCATGATTTTAGTTTAAATTTTTGGAAAACTTGACTTGGTTCCAAAAAGATAGTTTGTAATGTACCAAAATGAATTCTCAAATTTATTTATTATTTGACAAAACTTGGAATTTGAGAATTGGGGATAAGAGGCAAATTGGGAACTTCCTAAACAATTTGGAAGTTCAAGAATAAAGTGTGTTGCCAACTTGAGCTCTGCATTTGGTTTGGCCATTTCGGGCAAGGCATTTAGTTTGGGAAATGTGAGGAAGGGTTTTGCTTTCCTTTGTTTTCCTCTCTAGGTGTTGCTTTTATTTCCATATTAGAAGTTTTAGATGGATGCCATGATGCAATGCACAACAAAAGTGAAAAATTGGCCCATATTTTAGGGTACTAATCTGGGGCTGTTACAATTCTACCCCCCTTACAAGAATCTCGCCCCGAGATTCCTAGAGTAGGAAGAGGGAAGAGGGAAACATGGAACACCTTATGAACATCCGGGAAATTGGTAAGCAACTCAAGTTGATAGGGGAGATCTGTCATAGTAACTTTTCTGCCGGGGTATACTCATATATGCCATATTGAGTAGTGAAAACCGTCTTCGGAATATCCTCCCTTCTAATTTTGATCTGATGATATCCTGACCTCAGATCCATCTTAGAGAATACCGTTGCACCGGCTAGATGATCGAATAGGTCATTTATTCGAGGAGTAGGATACTTGTCCTTGACGGTCACCGCAGTCAAAGGGCGGTAATCAACCACCAGTCTAGGATCATCGGTATTCCGTCCTTTGACAAAGATGACCGGACAGCCCCAAGGCGAGCTACTCGGACGGGCGAATTCCTTTTCTAAGCAGCTCATCAAGTTGCTTCTTCAACTCAGTTAGCTCTTCCGCTGGCATGCGGTAAGGCCTTCTGAAAGTTGGGGCGGTTACCGGAACCAATTCAATGACGAATTCCACACCTCGATCAGATGGCCTGCCAGGCAACTCCTCAGGAAAGATATCTGGGAAATCACACACCACAACCACCTCATGTATCTCAGGTGGGGTGATACCCTCCAGGAAAATAGGATTGATCTCCGGAGAGAGGGGAGTGGCAGTGGACGGAGTTGCAGAAGTAGGGGACCAGTAACGCACTAGTCCACAGGTTGGGTGGTTTACTGTGATAGTCTTGGCAACACAATCTAGCTTGGCCTGATATGTGGCTAGCCAATCCATGCCCAGAATGACATCTATCCCCACTGACTGTAGTGCTATCAACGAAAACGGGAAAAGAATTGTCGCTATAGAAATCTGAACCTCCGGAGACATCCAGTGAGTGTGCCAACTAGAGCCTGGGGTCTTGACCACTAATAGGGAGTCCATAACCTCAAACGGTAATTGATGGTTGAGTGCAAATGATGTGGATATGAATGAATGCGATGCTCCAGAATCAAATAAGACTGAAGCTGGATAATCATTGATTCGAATCATACCCATGAGAACACGGGGGTCCCTTTCAACTCCTTCAGCGGAGACGTGGTTTAGGCGACCACGGTTGATGGGCACGGCCTTGGCGGCTGGTGTAGAGGGAGCAGGTGCCGGTGCTGAGGTAGCCGGTGCCTTCTGGGGACACTCCCTGGAGAAGTGCCCCGTCTGACCACAGCTGAAACAAGTGGGCCTCTGCGGTGGTGGAGGCAGCTGAGGGTGGTACACACTTCCACCCGCACCCAAGGTCGAAGTAGCTGGGCGAGGCGGAGGTGGCAGGTACCCGGTGGGCTTCGGCGCGAAGGGCGCCTTAGGCACGGTGCTGAAAGGCACAAATACCTTGCGCTTCTTGCCTCAGTAGAGAGGAGCTCTGGTGGTCGGCTGGAGACTGGCCTCTTAGAAGCCTCTAGCTCCTTCCTACCTTGCTCCATGGTGAGAGCCTGATTGTAGAGCTCTTGGTAGGAGGTGAACTTGAAGGGCAGGAGCTCGTATCGGAGACGAGGTGCGAGCCCCTTGCGGAAGAGGTATTGCTTGTCCTCATCATTCGTCACGTCCCGAGGGGCGTAACGGGAGAGGTGGTTGAACTCCCGTCCATAGGACTGGACGTCCATGCGTCCCTGGGTTAGGTCCAGGAACTCCCGCCTCTTGAGCTCGAGGATGGGCTTGGGGATGTACGCCGCACGGAAGGCGGCGCGGAACTCCTCCCAAGTGACAACATGGCCCGCGGCAACCATGGCCACGTGGCTCTCCCACCAGGAGCCGGCGGCTCCTTCCAGAAGGTAGGTGGCGAAGTTGACGTACTCCGCCGCAGGAACATGGAGAGCGGCAAACTTGCGCTCGATAGCCCGAAGCCAATCATCCGCATCAAGCGGCTCCTTAGCCTCGGAGAAAGAGGGAGGTTGGGACCGCAAGAACTGGTTGAGGGTGGTGCAGTCCGTGTTCCTCCTGGCCCCTTGCTGGACCAGCTGCTCGAGCAACCGCTCATTACGCAGACGGTTTTGTTCAATTGCCATCATAACCTCCGCCATTGAGGGTGGCGGTGGTGGATCAGGGCTGCTATGTTCCCCACGACGGGTAGGAGCCATTCTGAAGAATTGGAACAACGACAAGTTAGTAACCGATTCCGACAGATAAGATAGATCATTGTTGCTTCCAGATATAGATAAATAACATCAGGGTTCAACAGTAAGATCTTGGGTTAAAGATCAGCTTCATGCACTGGGACCCACAATAGCATAACACTCACAAGGGTGACAGCCCTCATGAATAATTACACCGGAGCCCTAGCACAATCCGGGACCTTCGGTTCAAGATCTTGGGCTAAAGCAAAGAAATATCTTGACGAACCATCATACTTCCTTTCTTCATGTTTTAGGTTTGGCAGAGGAGTAAGGATAACTAGTAACTAAAGGTAGGAACCCAAACCCCGAGATCCTAAAGATTTAGAACTTTGCCGATGATCAGAAGAACCGTTAAAATCAAATAGAGGTAAGATGACACCGAGATCAGAGTGAATTGGATGAGGAGTAAAAAGAATCCTAGGAGGGTTTTCACAACTCATTTTTAGGTTGAAAATAATTTTCACGAACTAGACTCGACATCGACCAAAAGAACGGGTTTCCTACAGGCAGTCCTGCTCTGATACCAACTTGTAACGCCCCGACCCCGGAATTATACAGAGAGGCTATGTAGTCAACACAACCATCAATGTATAAAACAAAGATCGAGACTTGTGGAACAGAACTGGCACAAAGCATGACTCTACGACACAAAACATTTATATAGCAACTCATATAACGAGAAGAATACAAATATTACAAACAAAAGGATCACAGATCCAACAATTCAACAAGCGGAAGCGGGTAGTGTTGTCTAACAACAAGAAGCAAAATATGGCCTAAGAGGCCTACAATAAACATCATCCCAGCCAGCTTGTTCCACGGTCCCAAGCTGCCACCTGGGAACCCCAGACTAGTAGTCGACGTCAACGAAGAACCCACCTAGTTGCTCGGTGTCGTCCTCCTCTGAAATACAAAATCATAGAGGCAGCAAAGAGAGACTGAGTACGACGTACTCGCAAGTTTAGTAGGGCGATATAGGCCCACTGACTGACGGAGGCTCTAAAGCTGTATATGTAGTGCTTTTGCATAAAGCTAACTTTCATAAACCGAACATAAATAGACACATGGCATTCGTCTACTCAGAGTATTTTACAAAGGGGTAAGAGAGTATCATTATCATCTTCGGTTCTCGACGAACCTACTCATACCATCACCACTCATCTCACACAAAGGCACTCCCTCGACTCACCCTCGAGGAAATGAACCTTTATCACAAGTTTATTATGCAACCTCTAGCTGCCATATCAATTAGGTTAACGTTATCTATGAGCTAATGCGCCTTTCCCAAGAGTTTGTCCATAACCGTGGACACGGCTTTTCGAAAAGATTTACCCTGCAGGGGTGTACTATTTTACCCATTGGTACCGTCCGGCTCACCTAGTTGGCCCTCTTCCGGGGAAGGCCGGCAAGCGGGCGCGGTTAGACCTTTACAATGCATGAGACTATCCAAGAGTCATCTGTGGCCACAGGACAAGTTTACCCAGCCTCAGCCCCTGCCCCATCGCCACATCCTAACACCACCATCCTCATCATCCTTTTTCCGCTCACACACACGGCAAATGGAAATAGCAAACTAGAGGACCCTTGGATACGCCCTCACAAATTATTCGGTCAGTAAGGCGCCCATACACCCACCAATGGCAGCACGCTCGGTTCTTGGTTCCAGCTAAAAGCACGTTCAGCCTAGGCGGCAAGAATGAGACAAACCACCCTCCCCGAGGGCAACTCATCCAAGCCTTCTTAGCATTTTAATTAAGCAACCCACACATATCCACCAAGTCCGCATCATTCCATCTTCAACAACAATTATTATGGAATTCAACAACGGACAAACTAGTATTTCAACTAAGCATTTCTAAGCATGTCTAAGCATAGCTAAGCATATGAATACAACAATTATAATTTGTCTCCGGCCAACACATCAACCTAAGGTTCATAGGTAGGAATACATGCGATTGGCTCGGGGAAGAAACATGCATTCATAGGATTCTATGTTTACCAAAAGAGACCTTTGAACCGCATGCAATATTATGGTGGATAAAATAATTTGATCAAAACATAGGATGCTATATGCCAAGAAGGTTAGGTTATCTCTTGCCTTGCTGCCGGGTAGCGTAGTATTGCTCGTCGGGGTAGGAGAGGGAACCCTCGACTCCGGAATCTATCGTTACCCAAAGAAAATACAAAGCACACATAAATCACACGAACACAAGATGCAATGCTCAATCACATGATGACATGTCAAGTTGGTGCAAAGATATCATTATATAAATTAAAAGCAAAATTTAAATGAGGAGCCAAATAATTAGTGCAATTATTTGGAAGTAACCCCATATTTATCTTAATGGCCACATCCTTATCAAAATTTTAATTTATTAGAGAGGTGGCTCAATTATGCATGAACATGCCATGAATGGATAGGTTTCGTTCTTCCGATCATTTTGGTATTTTATTTGTAATTTTCGGAGTACCGATGATTAAATAGTGAATTAAATAATTGTTCAAATTTAATTCATTTAATCATTTATGAATAACATCAAATAATTATTTGTGATCATGATGTAATATTAGCATGGTTTGATAGCAATTAGAGTGTTGATCACATTGATATTTTATTCTCCAATTTTAGTTAATTATTTCACGAGTTATGAATTTTCCCGATTTGGTATTATTTAACCCATTTTAGGAATTCATATGTGAACAGCAAGAAAATAAACTCAAGAGATGGTTTCAACTTCTCTAACAGCTAGAGTTTGTCTTCCTGAGCATTTTGGTATTTAATTTGCTATTTTTGAGTCATTATTTGAAAAGATATGAATTGTTTTAATTTGCTTTTATTTTCCAAAAGGAAAAATCAAATACCAGACAGGCCGGGGCACCAGCCCGAGTGGTCCGGCCTTTGGCCGGCCCAGATCGAGCCCGGGCCGGGTGGCCAGGCCGGGGCAGTGGCCGAATGATCCGGCCCGTGGCCGGCCCAGGTCGAACGCGAGGCCGGGTCCAGGCCGGCCAAGCGGGCAAGCGCACGGCGGCACCGACGCAGAAACGGCCGACGACGACCAGGCTCCGGCGGCGCGCCGTGGTGGCTAGTGCGTGCAAAAGGTGCGCGGTCTCGAGCGGTTGTATGTGCGTGAGTTTGCGGACGGTGTGGAGGCGCAGGGCGACACGCGCGTGCGCAACGCGGCACGGCCAGGGCGGGCGGCCGACGGCATCCCGCACGAACGCGAGGCCACAGAGGTGGAGGAGGAGAGAAGGGGTGTCCTGGAGGTGCAAGATCTCACCAGGGACGCGTGACTGGTCGCGGGGTGGTCGGAGGAGGTCGGGGACGGCCGGAATCGGAGGTGGCCGTGCTCGACGACGGCGGAGAAGAACCGGTTGGCGTCGTCGATTTGGGGCCTCCCGGAACGATTCCTGCGGCGGAGAGGCGCAACTCGGCGAGGCGGAGCTGGTGGCGGCGACGGTTTGTCTCGGGGTAGCCGGGGCCGACGGCGAGGCGCGGGGAACGGTGGCGGGAGGCGTCGGTCCGGGAGCGAGCGAGGCGGGCACGCAGAGGAAATGAGAGAGGGCCTCGATCCGGAATTCGCGGGAGAAAAGAGAGGGGGAGGAGGAGAGCAGCAGGGGGGCCTCTCAGTGTGGTCTTGGACCTCCAAGGGAGCAGGTGGGCGAGGACCGCGTGCGCGGCATGGCGCCAGCGCCCATGCCCGCACTGTGAGAGGAGGGGAGAGAGGGAGAAAGGCTGACAGGGAGGGCCCCCTGTCAGATTTTTGATCTTTTCCAAATTTTCTTTTTTCCTGATTTTTAGGCAGCTAGGTTTAGCTATTTAAAAGAGCCATTTAGGCAATTTTGTAAATTATGCAAAAATTCCATTAGGCTCCAATTAGCCCTTAGGTGCTCCACAAAAATCTGTGTGGCAAAATAAAATGTTTTGCATCACATTTGTTCTTAGAGTTTAAATTAAGGCATTTTTGATATTTCCCAAAATTCCTTTATTTAGAGTATTTAAACATTTCCAAAAATAATGAAAATATTTATGGAGGCCCATATAAAAATATTGAAGCTCCCCATGATTTTAGTTTAAATTTTTGGAAAACTTGACTTGGTTCCAAAAAGATAGTTTGTAATGTACCAAAATGAATTCTCAAATTTATTTATTATTTGACAAAACTTGGAATTTGAGAATTGGGGATAAGAGGCAAATTGGGAACTTCCTAAACAATTTGGAAGTTCAAGAATAAAGTGTGTTGCCAACTTGAGCTCTGCATTTGGTTTGGCCATTTCGGGCAAGGCATTTAGTTTGGGAAATGTGAGGAAGGGTTTTGCTTTCCTTTGTTTTCCTCTCTAGGTGTTGCTTTTATTTCCATATTAGAAGTTTTAGATGGATGCCATGATGCAATGCACAACAAAAGTGAAAAATTGGCCCATATTTTAGGGTACTAATCTGGGGCTGTTACAATTCTACCCCCCTTACAAGAATCTCGCCCCGAGATTCCTAGAGTAGGAAGAGGGAAGAGGGAAACATGGAACACCTTATGAACATCCGGGAAATTGGTAAGCAACTCAAGTTGATAGGGGAGATCTGTCATAGTAACTTTTCTGCCGGGGTATACTCATATATGCCATATTGAGTAGTGAAAACCGTCTTCGGAATATCCTCCCTTCTAATTTTGATCTGATGATATCCTGACCTCAGATCCATCTTAGAGAATACCGTTGCACCGGCTAGATGATCGAATAGGTCATTTATTCGAGGAGTAGGATACTTGTCCTTGACGGTCACCGCAGTCAAAGGGCGGTAATCAACCACCAGTCTAGGATCATCGGTATTCCGTCCTTTGACAAAGATGACCGGACAGCCCCAAGGCGAGCTACTCGGACGGGCGAATTCTTTTTCTAGCAGCTCATCAAGTTGCTTCTTCAACTCAGTTAGCTCTTCCGCTGGCATTCGGTAAGGCCTTCTGAAAGTTGGGGCGGTTACCGGAACCAATTCAATGACGAATTCCACACCTCGATCAGATGGCCTGCCAGGCAACTCCTCAGGAAAGATATCTGGGAAATCACACACCACAACCACCTCATGTATCTCAGGTGGGGTGATACCCTCCAGGAAAATAGGATTGATCTCCGGAGAGAGGGGAGTGGCAGTGGACGGAGTTGCAGAAGTAGGGGACCAGTAACGCACTAGTCCACAGGTTGGGTGGTTTACTGTGATAGTCTTGGCAACACAATCTAGCTTGGCCTGATATGTGGCTAGCCAATCCATGCCCAGAATGACATCTATCCCCACTGACTGTAGTGCTATCAACGAAAACGGGAAAAGAATTGTCGCTATAGAAATCTGAACCTCCGGAGACATCCAGTGAGTGTGCCAACTAGAGCCTGGGGTCTTGACCACTAATAGGGAGTCCATAACCTCAAACGGTAATTGATGGTTGAGTGCAAATGATGTGGATATGAATGAATGCGATGCTCCAGAATCAAATAAGACTGAAGCTGGATAATCATTGATTCGAATCATACCCATGAGAACACGGGGGTCCCTTTCAACTCCTTCAGCGGAGACGTGGTTTAGGCGACCACGGTTGATGGGCACGGCCTTGGCGGCTGGTGTAGAGGGAGCAGGTGCCGGTGCTGAGGTAGCCGGTGCCTTCTGGGGACACTCCCTGGAGAAGTGCCCCGTCTGACCACAGCTGAAACAAGTGGGCCTCTGCGGTGGTGGAGGCAGCTGAGGGTGGTACACACTTCCACCCGCACCCAAGGTCGAAGTAGCTGGGCGAGGCGGAGGTGGCAGGTACCCGGTGGGCTTCGGCGCGAAGGGCGCCTTAGGCACGGTGCTGAAAGGCACAAATACCTTGCGCTTCTTGCCCTCAGAGGAGGAGCTCTGGTGGTCGGTGGAGACTGGCCTCTTAGAAGCCTCTAGCTCCTTCCTACCTTGCTCCATGGTGAGAGCCTGATTGTAGAGCTCTTGGTAGGAGGTGAACTTGAAGGGCAGGAGCTCGTATCGGAGACGAGGTGCGAGCCCCTTGCGGAAGAGGTATTGCTTGTCCTCATCATTCGTCACGTCCCGAGGGGCGTAACGGGAGAGGTGGTTGAACTCCCGTCCATAGGACTGGACGTCCATGCGTCCCTGGGTTAGGTCCAGGAACTCCCGCCTCTTGAGCTCGAGGATGGGCTTGGGGATGTACGCCGCACGGAAGGCGGCGCGGAACTCCTCCCAAGTGACAACATGGCCCGCGGCAACCATGGCCACGTGGCTCTCCCACCAGGAGCCGGCGGCTCCTTCCAGAAGGTAGGTGGCGAAGTTGACGTACTCCGCCGCAGGAACATGGAGAGCGGCAAACTTGCGCTCGATAGCCCGAAGCCAATCATCCGCATCAAGCGGCTCCTTAGCCTCGGAGAAAGAGGGAGGTTGGGACCGCAAGAACTGGTTGAGGGTGGTGCAGTCCGTGTTCCTCCTGGCCCCTTGCTGGACCAGCTGCTCGAGCAACCGCTCATTACGCAGACGGTTTTGTTCAATTGCCATCATAACCTCCGCCATTGAGGGTGGCGGTGGTGGATCAGGGCTGCTATGTTCCCCACGACGGGTAGGAGCCATTCTGAAGAATTGGAACAACGACAAGTTAGTAACCGATTCCGACAGATAAGATAGATCATTGTTGCTTCCAGATATAGATAAATAACATCAGGGTTCAACAGTAAGATCTTGGGTTAAAGATCAGCTTCATGCACTGGGACCCACAATAGCATAACACTCACAAGGGTGACAGCCCTCATGAATAATTACACCGGAGCCCTAGCACAATCCGGGACCTTCGGTTCAAGATCTTGGGCTAAAGCAAAGAAATATCTTGACGAACCATCATACTTCCTTTCTTCATGTTTTAGGTTTGGCAGAGGAGTAAGGATAACTAGTAACTAAAGGTAGGAACCCAAACCCCGAGATCCTAAAGATTTAGAACTTTGCCGATGATCAGAAGAACCGTTAAAATCAAATAGAGGTAAGATGACACCGAGATCAGAGTGAATTGGATGAGGAGTAAAAAGAATCCTAGGAGGGTTTTCACAACTCATTTTTAGGTTGAAAATAATTTTCACGAACTAGACTCGACATCGACCAAAAGAACGGGTTTCCTACAGGCAGTCCTGCTCTGATACCAACTTGTAACGCCCCGACCCCGGAATTATACAGAGAGGCTATGTAGTCAACACAACCATCAATGTATAAAACAAAGATCGAGACTTGTGGAACAGAACTGGCACAAAGCATGACTCTACGACACAAAACATTTATATAGCAACTCATATAACGAGAAGAATACAAATATTACAAACAAAAGGATCACAGATCCAACAATTCAACAAGCGGAAGCGGGTAGTGTTGTCTAACAACAAGAAGCAAAATATGGCCTAAGAGGCCTACAATAAACATCATCCCCGCCAGCTTGTTCCACGGTCCCAAGCTGCCACCTGGGAACCCCAGACTAGTAGTCGACGTCAACGAAGAACCCACCTAGTTGCTCGGTGTCGTCCTCCTCTGAAATACAAAATCATAGAGGCAGCAAAGAGAGACTGAGTACGACGTACTCGCAAGTTTAGTAGGGCGATATAGGCCCACTGACTGACGGAGGCTCTAAAGCTGTATATGTAGTGCTTTTGCATAAAGCTAACTTTCATAAACCGAACGTAAATAGACACATGGCACTCGTCTACTCAGAGTATTTTACAAAGGGGTAAGAGAGTATCATTATCATCTTCGGTTCTCGACGAACCTACTCATAACCATCACCACTCATCTCACACAAAGGCACTCCCTCGACTCACCCTCGAGGAAATGAACCTTTATCACAAGTTTATTATGCAACCTCTAGCTGCCATATCAATTAGGTTAACGTTATCTATGAGCTAATGCGCCTTTCCCAAGAGTTTGTCCATAACCGTGGACACGGCTTTTCGAAAAGATTTACCCTGCAGGGGTGTACTATTTTACCCATTGGTACCGTCCGGCTCACCTAGTTGGCCCTCTTCCGGGGAAGGCCGGCAAGCGGGCGCGGTTAGACCTTTACAATGCATGAGACTATCCAAGAGTCATCTGTGGCCACAGGACAAGTTTACCCAGCCTCAGCCCCTGCCCCATCGCCACATCCTAACACCACCATCCTCATCATCCTTTTTCCGCTCACACACACGGCAAATGGAAATAGCAAACTAGAGGACCCTTGGATACGCCCTCACAAATTATTCGGTCAGTAAGGCGCCCATACACCCACCAATGGCAGCACGCTCGGTTCTTGGTTCCAGCTAAAAGCACGTTCAGCCTAGGCGGCAAGAATGAGACAAACCACCCTCCCCGAGGGCAACTCATCCAAGCCTTCTTAGCATTTTAATTAAGCAACCCACACATATCCACCAAGTCCGCATCATTCCATCAATATCAACAATTATGGAATTAAATAACGGACATAAAGCTAGTATTTCAACTAAGCATTGCTAAGCAGGGCTAAGCATATAACCAATAATTATAATTTGTCTCCGGCCAACACATCAACACTAAGGTTCATAGGTAGGAATACATGCGATTGGCTTGGGGAAGAAACATGCATTCATAGGATTCTATGTTTACCAAAAGAGACCTTTGAACCGCATGCAATATTATGGTGGATAAAATAATTTGATCAAAACATAGGATGCTATATGCCAAGAAGGTTAGGTTATCTCTTGCCTTGCTGCCGGGTAGCGTAGTATTGCTCGTCGGGGTAGGAGAGGGAACCCTCGACTCCGGAATCTATCGATACCCAAAGAAAATACAAAGCACACATAAATCACACGAACTACAAGATGCAATGCTCAATCACATGATGACATGTCAAGTTGATGCAAAGATATCATTATATACATTGAAAGCAAAATTTAAATGAGGAGCCAAATAATTAGTGCAATTATTTGGAACCAACCCCATATTTATCTTAGTGGCCACATTCTTTATAAAATATTAAATTATTATAAAGGTGGCTCAAATATGCATGAACATGACAAGAATGGATAGGTTTCGTTCTTCCGATCATTTTGGTATTTTATTTGTAATTTTCGGAGTACCGATGATTAAGTGGCAATTTAATTAAATAAATAAATTTAATTCTTTTAATCAAATTATGAATATCATCAAATAAATATTTGCGATCATGAATTGATATTAGCATGGTTTAATAGCATTTGACATATTGATCACATTGATATTTTATTCATAATTTTTGGGACAATATTTATCGGAATATGATTTTTCCCAATTTAGGTCTCATTTTTACCATTTTTAGGAATTCCTAAAAGAAGGAGGAATTATTTATTCCAAAATGGCATGGCAATGTTCCCAACTGATAGGAAAGGTTTTTCTGAGCAAGTTCATATTTAATTTGCTATTTTTGAATTATTATTCAAATAGATAAGAAGAGTTTTATTTCTGTTTTTAATTGCAAAAAGGGAAAACAAAACACAGGCAGGCCGGCCTTACTGCCGGCCAGGCCGGGCCCGAGGCCGGGGGCAAGCCCGAAGCGGTCGGCCTTTAGGCCGGCCCAGGCCGGAGTGCAGGCCGGGGCACCACCCGAACAGGCCGGCCTCCGGGTCGGCCCAAGGCCGCTTCCAGGCCGGGTAGTGGTTGACCAAGCGTGCCACGACCGGCGCGCGGATGCGCGGTGATCGCCGACGCGGCCGACCACGGAGCCGTCGGGTGCGTGCACGCGGAAGCCAGAGAGGGGGCGCGTTGCGCCCGTCACGACGCGGGGAACCTACTGGCGGCGCGAAAGACCTTATGGTCACCGGAGGAGCTCCGGCAAGCATGTCCAGCGGCGGGGCGGCACGGTCGACCATGACGGCGATGAACTAGAGCGAGAGGGAGAGGGCAGAGGAGATGAGATGGTGCGCCTGCTCACCAGGAACGCGATGCCGTGGACGGTGAGGAGTAGGAGGGACGGAGTCGACGGCGAGGAGCTCGGCGAGGTGCGGCCATTGCCGGAGAGGAAGGAGACGGTGGCGTCGATCCCGCGCTTCCGGGACCGATTCCTCCTGGCCGAAGAACGAGGACGGCGAGGCGGAGCGGACGGCGTCTTCAGCTCGTGCTCCGGTGGCCGGAGACGACGGCACGCAGGACGGCGGCGAGCGGCGGCTTCCCGTCAATTCTAGGGTTAGGGTTTTGCACGCGATGTAAAGCGAGAGGGGCAGGGGAGAGTGGAGAACGAGGTAGGGCAAGCAGAGGCGCGTCGGGGAGGGCCTCTTGTCCATCGGGGAGCAGGTGGCGCGGCATGGCGCGTGCGGCATGGCGCCAGTGGCCATGTCGCCACTGTGAGAGGAGAGGAAGGAGGAGAGAGGCTGACAGGGAGGGCCCCCTGTCAGATTTTGACATTTTCCTTTTTCCTTTTCTGATTTGCAAAACAGCAGGCTTAAGCTATTTAAAAGAGCAATTTAAACATTTTCAGAAATTAAAGAAAAAATTCAAATAGGCTCCATTTAACACTGAGGTGCTCCACAAAAATTGGTGAGCAATAAAAATGTTTTGCCCCACATTTGTTCTTGGAGTTTAAATAGGGCATTTTTGATAATTTCCAAATAGATTTATTTGGGGCATTTAAACATTTCAATAAATTATGAAAATATTTATGGAGTCTCATATTATAATAATGCAGCACCCCATATTTTTTATTTTGAAATTTTGGAGAGTTCAACTTGGTTCCAAAAATAGAAGTGAAATAGCCAATTTTGGATTCTCAATTTTTAATTGCCATTTGGCAACATTTGGGAAAAATAGGAAAAAGTTGTAAAGATGCACAATTGGAACTTCGAAACAATTTGGAAGTTCATTTAGTTGTTGCCAAGTGGTCATTGAATTGGGTGGAAAACTGGGAAAGGTTTGCTTCCCTAGTATCCTTAATTCCTCTCTAGGTGTTGCTTTTATTTCCATATTAGAAGTTTTAGATGGATGCCATGATGCAATGCACAACAAAAGTGAAAAATTGGCCCATATTTTAGGGTACTAATCTGGGGCTGTTACAATTCTACCCCCCTTACAAGAATCTCGCCCCGAGATTCCTAGAGTAGGAAGAGGGAAGAGGGAAACATGGAACACCTTATGAACATCCGGGAAATTGGTAAGCAACTCAAGTTGATAGGGGAGATCTGTCATAGTAACTTTTCTGCCGGGGTATACTCATATATGCCATATTGAGTAGTGAAAACCGTCTTCGGAATATCCTCCCTTCTAATTTTGATCTGATGATATCCTGACCTCAGATCCATCTTAGAGAATACTGTTGCACCGGCTAGATGATCGAATAGGTCATTTATTCGAGGAGTAGGATACTTGTCCTTGACGGTCACCGCAGTCAAAGGGCGGTAATCAACCACCAGTCTAGGATCATCGGTATTCCGTCCTTTGACAAAGATGACCGGACAGCCCCAAGGCGAGCTACTCGGACGGGCGAATTCCTTTTCTAGCAGCTCATCAAGTTGCTTCTTCAACTCAGTTAGCTCTTCCGCTGGCATGCGGTAAGGCCTTCTGAAAGTTGGGGCGGTTACCGGAACCAATTCAATGACGAATTCCACACCTCGATCAGATGGCCTGCCAGGCAACTCCTCAGGAAAGATATCTGGGAAATCACACACCACAACCACCTCATGTATCTCAGGTGGGGTGATACCCTCCAGGAAAATAGGATTGATCTCCGGAGAGAGGGGAGTGGTAGTGGACGGAGTTGCAGAAGTAGGGGACCAGTAACGCACTAGTCCACAGGTTGGGTGGTTTACTGTGATAGTCTTGGCAACACAATCTAGCTTGGCTTGATATGTGGCTAGCCAATCCATGCCCAGAATGACATCTATCCCCACTGACTGTAGTGCTATCAACGAAAACGGGAAAAGAATTGTCGCTATAGAAATCTGAACCTCCGGAGACATCCAGTGAGTGTGCCAACTAGAGCCTGGGGTCTTGACCACTAATAGGGAGTCCATAACCTCAAACGGTAATTGATGGTTGAGTGCAAATGATGTGGATATGAATGAATGCGATGCTCCAGAATCAAATAAGACTGAAGCTGGATAATCATTGATTCGAATCATACCCATGAGAACACGGGGGTCCCTTTCAACTCCTTCAGCGGAGACGTGGTTTAGGCGACCACGGTTGATGGGCACGGCCTTGGCGGCTGGTGTAGAGGGAGCAGGTGCCGGTGCTGAGGTAGCCGGTGCCTTCTGGGGACACTCCCTGGAGAAGTGCCCCGTCTGACCACAACTGAAACAAGTGGGCCTCTGCGGTGGTGGAGGCAACTGAGGGTGGTACACACTTCCACCCGCACCCAAGGTCGAAGTAGCTGGGCGAGGCGGAGGTGGCAGGTACCCGGTGGGCTTCGGCGCGAAGGGCGCCTTAGGCACGGTGCTGAAAGGCACAAATACCTTGCGCTTCTTGCCCTCAGAGAGAGGAGCTCTGGTGTCGGTGGAGACTGGCCTCTTAGAAGCCTCTAGCTCCTTCCTACCTTGCTCCATGGTGAGAGCCTGATTGTAGAGCTCTTGGTAGGAGGTGAACTTGAAGGGCAGGAGCTCGTATCGGAGACGAGGTGCGAGCCCCTTGCGGAAGAGGTATTGCTTGTCCTCATCATTCGTCACGTCCCGAGGGGCGTAACGGGAGAGGTGGTTGAACTCCCGTCCATAGGACTGGACGTCCATGCGTCCCTGGGTTAGGTCCAGGAACTCCCGCCTCTTGAGCTCGAGGATGGGCTTGGGGATGTACGCCGCACGGAAGGCGGCGCGGAACTCCTCCCAAGTGACAACATGGCCCGCGGCAACCATGGCCACGTGGCTCTCCCACCAGGAGCCGGCGGCTCCTTCCAGAAGGTAGGTGGCGAAGTTGACGTACTCCGCCGCAGGAACATGGAGAGCGGCAAACTTGCGCTCGATAGCCCGAAGCCAATCATCCGCATCAAGCGGCTCCTTAGCCTCGGAGAAAGAGGGAGGTTGGGACCGCAAGAACTGGTTGAGGGTGGTGCAGTCCGTGTTCCTCCTGGCCCCTTGCTGGACCAGCTGCTCGAGCAACCGCTCATTACGCAGACGGTTTTGTTCAATTGCCATCATAACCTCCGCCATTGAGGGTGGCGGTGGTGGATCAGGGCTGCTATGTTCCCCACGACGGGTAGGAGCCATTCTGAAGAATTGGAACAACGACAAGTTAGTAACCGATTCCGACAGATAAGATAGATCATTGTTGCTTCCAGATATAGATAAATAACATCAGGGTTCAACAGTAAGATCTTGGGTTAAAGATCAGCTTCATGCACTGGGACCCACAATAGCATAACACTCACAAGGGTGACAGCCCTCATGAATAATTACACCGGAGCCCTAGCACAATCCGGGACCTTCGGTTCAAGATCTTGGGCTAAAGCAAAGAAATATCTTGACGAACCATCATACTTCCTTTCTTCATGTTTTAGGTTTGGCAGAGGAGTAAGGATAACTAGTAACTAAAGGTAGGAACCCAAACCCCGAGATCCTAAAGATTTAGAACTTTGCCGATGATCAGAAGAACCGTTAAAATCAAATAGAGGTAAGATGACACCGAGATCAGAGTGAATTGGATGAGGAGTAAAAAGAATCCTAGGAGGGTTTTCACAACTCATTTTTAGGTTGAAAATAATTTTCACGAACTAGACTCGACATCGACCAAAAGAACGGGTTTCCTACAGGCAGTCCTGCTCTGATACCAACTTGTAACGCCCCGACCCCGGAATTATACAGAGAGGCTATGTAGTCAACACAACCATCAATGTATAAAACAAAGATCGAGACTTGTGGAACAGAACTGGCACAAAGCATGACTCTACGACACAAAACATTTATATAGCAACTCATATAACGAGAAGAATACAAATATTACAAACAAAAGGATCACAGATCCAACAATTCAACAAGCGGAAGCGGGTAGTGTTGTCTAACAACAAGAAGCAAAATATGGCCTAAGAGGCCTACAATAAACATCATCCCCGCCAGCTTGTTCCACGGTCCCAAGCTGCCACCTGGGAACCCCAGACTAGTAGTCGACGTCAACGAAGAACCCACCTAGTTGCTCGGTGTCGTCCTCCTCTGAAATACAAAATCATAGAGGCAGCAAAGAGAGACTGAGTACGACGTACTCGCAAGTTTAGTAGGGCGATATAGGCCCACTGACTGACGGAGGCTCTAAAGCTGTATATGTAGTGCTTTTGCATAAAGCTAACTTTCATAAACCGAACGTAAATAGACACATGGCACTCGTCTACTCAGAGTATTTTACAAAGGGGTAAGAGAGTATCATTATCATCTTCGGTTCTCGACGAACCTACTCATAACCATCACCACTCATCTCACACAAAGGCACTCCCTCGACTCACCCTCGAGGAAATGAACCTTTATCACAAGTTTATTATGCAACCTCTAGCTGCCATATCAATTAGGTTAACGTTATCTATGAGCTAATGCGCCTTTCCCAAGAGTTTGTCCATAACCGTGGACACGGCTTTTCGAAAAGATTTACCCTGCAGGGGTGTACTATTTTACCCATTGGTACCGTCCGGCTCACCTAGTTGGCCCTCTTCCGGGGAAGGCCGGCAAGCGGGCGCGGTTAGACCTTTACAATGCATGAGACTATCCAAGAGTCATCTGTGGCCACAGGACAAGTTTACCCAGCCTCAGCCCCTGCCCCATCGCCACATCCTAACACCACCATCCTCATCATCCTTTTTCCGCTCACACACACGGCAAATGGAAATAGCAAACTAGAGGACCCTTGGATACGCCCTCACAAATTATTCGGTCAGTAAGGCGCCCATACACCCACCAATGGCAGCACGCTCGGTTCTTGGTTCCAGCTAAAAGCACGTTCAGCCTAGGCGGCAAGAATGAGACAAACCACCCTCCCCGAGGGCAACTCATCCAAGCCTTCTTAGCATTTTAATTAATGCAACTCCACATATCCACCATGTACCGAACATTCCATCATATTCAACAATTATATGGAATTAAATAACGGACATAAAGCATCTATCTTCAACTAAGCATTGCTAAGCAGGTAGCTAAGCATATAATACAATAATTATAATTTGTATCCGGCCAACACATCAACCTAAGGTTCATAGGTAGGAATACATGCGATTGGCTCGGGGAAGAAACATGCATTCATAGGATTCTATGCTTTACCAAAAGAGACCTTTGAACCGCATGCAATATTATGGTGGATAAAATAATTTGATCAAAACATAGGATGCTATATGCCAAGAAGGTTAGGTTATCTCTTGCCTTGCTGCCGGGTAGCGTAGTATTGCTCGTCGGGGTAGGAGAGGGAACCCTCGACTCCGGAATCTATCGTATACCCAAAGAAAAAGACAAAGCACACATAAATCACACGAACACAAGATGCAATGCTCAATCACATGATGACATGTCAAGTTGGTGCAAAGATATCATTATATACATTAAAAGCAAAATTAAATGAGGAGCCAAATAATTAGTGCAATTATTTGGAAGCAACCCCATATTTATCTTAATGGCCACATCCTTATCAAAATTTTAATTTATTAGAGAGGTGGCTCAATTATGCATGAACATGCCATGAATGGATAGGTTTCGTTCTTCCGATCATTTTGGTATTTTATTTGTAATTTTCGGAGTACCGATGATTAAATAGTGAATTAAATAATTGTTCAAATTTAATTCATTTAATCATTTATGAATAACATCAAATAATTATTTGTGATCATGATGTAATATTAGCATGGTTTGATAGCAATTAGAGTGTTGATCACATTGATATTTTATTCTCCAATTTTAGTTAATTATTTCACGAGTTATGAATTTTCCCGATTTGGTATTATTTAACCCATTTTAGGAATTCATATGTGAACAGCAAGAAAATAAACTCAAGAGATGGTTTCAACTTCTCTAACAGCTAGAGTTTGTCTTCCTGAGCATTTTGGTATTTAATTTGCTATTTTTGAGTCATTATTTGAAAAGATATGAATTGTTTTAAATTGCTTTTATTTTCCAAAAGGAAAAATCAAATACCAGACAGGCCGGCCTCAAGCCGGCCGGGCCGGGAGGCAGGCCGGGCACCAGCCCGAGTGGTCCGGCCTTTGGCCGGCCCAGATCGAGCCCGGGCCGGGTGGTTAGGCCGGGGCAGTGGCCGAATGATCCGGCCCGTGGCCGGCCCAGGTCGAACGCGAGGCCGGGTCCAGGCCGGCCAAGCGGGCAAGCGCACGGCGGCACCGACGCAGAAACGGCCGACGACGACCAGGCTCCGGCGGCGCGCCGTGGTGGCTAGTGCGTGCAAAAGGTGCGCGGTCTCGAGCGGTTGTATGTGCGTGAGTTTGCGGACGGTGTGGAGGCGCAGGGCGACACGCGCGTGCGCAACGCGGCACGGCCAGGGCGGGCGGCCGACGGCATCCCGCACGAACGCGAGGCCACAGAGGTGGAGGAGGAGAGAAGGGGTGTCCTGGAGGTGCAAGATCTCACCAGGGACGCGTGACTGGTCGCGGGGTGGTCGGAGGAGGTCGGGGACGGCCGGAATCGGAGGTGGCCGTGCTCGACGACGGCGGAGAAGAACCGGTTGGCGTCGTCGATTTGGGGCCTCCCGGAACGATTCCTGCGGCGGAGAGGCGCAACTCGGCGAGGCGGAGCTGGTGGCGGCGACGGTTTGTCTCGGGGTAGCCGGGGCCGACGGCGAGGCGCGGGGAACGGTGGCGGGAGGCGTCGGTCCGGGAGCGAGCGAGGCGGGCACGCAGAGGAAATGAGAGAGGGCCTCGATCCGGAATTCGCGGGAGAAAAGAGAGGGGGAGGAGGAGAGCAGCAGGGGGGCCTCTCAGTGTGGTCTTGGACCTCCAAGGGAGCAGGTGGGCGAGGACCGCGTGCGCGGCATGGCGCCAGCGCCCATGCCCGCACTGTGAGAGGAGGGGAGAGAGGGAGAAAGGCTGACAGGGAGGGCCCCCTGTCAGATTTTTGATCTTTTCCAAATTTTCTTTTTTCCTGATTTTTAGGCAGCTAGGTTTAGCTATTTAAAAGAGCCATTTAGGCAATTTTGTAAATTATGCAAAAATTCCATTAGGCTCCAATTAGCCCTTAGGTGCTCCACAAAAATCTGTGTGGCAAAATAAAATGTTTTGCATCACATTTGTTCTTAGAGTTTAAATTAAGGCATTTTTGATATTTCCCAAAATTCCTTTATTTAGAGTATTTAAACATTTCCAAAAATAATGAAAATATTTATGGAGGCCCATATAAAAATATTGAAGCTCCCCATGATTTTAGTTTAAATTTTGGAAAACTTGACTTGGTTCCAAAAAGATAGTTTGTAATGTACCAAAATGAATTCTCAAATTTATTTATTATTTGACAAAACTTGGAATTTGAGAATTGGGGATAAGAGGCAAATTGGGAACTTCCTAAACAATTTGGAAGTTCAAGAATAAAGTGTGTTGCCAACTTGAGCTCTGCATTTGGTTTGGCCATTTCGGGCAAGGCATTTAGTTTGGGAAATGTGAGGAAGGGTTTTGCTTTCCTTTGTTTTCCTCTCTAGGTGTTGCTTTTATTTCCATATTAGAAGTTTTAGATGGATGCCATGATGCAATGCACAACAAAAGTGAAAAATTGGCCCATATTTTAGGGTACTAATCTGGGGCTGTTACAAAGAGCTATGTGTATTCTCTCACGTACGTACGTGATCAATCATGAATAGACCAAGCCCTCCAGACTCCAGTTAAGGTTCATGCAATTGCAATGTCCATGAGCAGTCCCATCAAGAAGCAGGCGACGGTTGGAGATGCCACCGCGTGCCTCCCGCAAGACCTCCTCGCCAGCATCCTCGTGCGCCTCCCGGCCAGCGATCTCCGCCGCTTCCGCCGCGTCTGCAGGGAGTGGCGCGAGATCATCTCCAGCCATGTCTTCATCGACGATCACCAGGTCCATGGCCCACGGACCCTGACCCACACCATCGTCTTCTTTCCCGGCCAACCTTCCGGTACCAAAAATACTCGGATCATGGCAGCGGGCTCCTCTTCGACGGCCAGTGGCGACTCAGGGCCGCGTTCTCCGCCCCCAGGTTCGACGAGATGATCGGCCAGTGCAACGGCCTGCTCTGCTTCCTCGACGGCTGCCGCCGCAACCGCGCCATGCACATCGTGGAGCCCTTCACCGGCGAGTCGATCACCCTCACTACATCACATCCTAAAATTAGAGGCGGTTGAAAGTGCCTCAAATTCTTCTAAAACTGCCTCTAAATAGTTTTGGAGGCACTTTTCAATGTGTTGGATTTGATCGTGTAGGGAATTGTATTTTGAGGCACTTTTGGATAGTGCCTCAATTTGCATTTGCCAACAGTTGAAATAGTGCCTCAAATTGTAGTTGCCAACACTTTCATTAGTGCCACCAATTACAATTTGAGGCACTATTGGATAGTGCCTCTAATTGCAATTTGTGGCACTATTGGATAGTGCCTCTAATTGCAATTTGTGGCACTATTGGATAGTGCCTCTAATTCAAATTTGAGGCACAGTGCCTCTAATTGCAATTTGTGGCACTATTGGATAGTGCCTCTAATTCAAATTTGAGGCACTATTGGATAGTGCCTCTAATTGCAATTTGTGGCACTATTGGATAGTGCCTCTAATTGCAATTTGTGGCACTATTGGATAGTGCCTCCAATCGTAACCATTTGAGGCACTATTAGTAACCATTGTGCCTACATATGGTTTAGCAATCAATCTTGCACTAGTACAACAAACCATACCAGCAGTACAACAATCTTGCATTACAACCAATGAAAACTGCACTTAACAACCATAACTATGTAGCATGATCAATGAACAAATTGTGTAGCATGACCAATGAACAAACTGTGTAGGATGACCAATGAACAATCTGTGTACCATGATCAATGAATAATCTGTCTAACTCTGTAAATTCTGTGCCTAAATTACTGTGAACAACCTGTAGCTCTGTACCTTACTTGATGGTCTTCTCATGAATTGCACCCTATGAGCTTCTATTCTTCTTGGTACTCTTGGCTGTTTGTCCAGCATCAGCTACTAACCGTTGGACTGCTTTCCTTTTCCTCTTGATGGTCTTCTCACCTTGCTGAGAAAGCTGAAGCTGTGAATCATTCACCTCTTGAGTTCCTTCTTCATTCACCTTCTGAAATTCTTCTTCTTGCTCTGGATCATCAACCTTGTTTCCTAATCTTATATTCTTGTTATACTTCTCTTCTTGCTTCAGACATTCATATCTATTTGCTGATTGTTGTTCAATGGTTAACTGAACCCCATCAGATCTTCGATGCAACCTTAAGCCTTTGTCCATGTCACTTAACATCTCTGCATGGTACTTGTTCATATTTTGAGCTTCAATCTGCATTTTATTATTACAAATAAAATTTCTATCTCAAGAGATTATAATAGGGGAAGAAATTCAGATACAAGAACTGAAATGACATGGTTTTGTGCAGCAGAAGCATAAGTGCTTAGTTATACTTACATTATGCTTTGGCCATGGTATGGTGTGTGCTTGAGCATGTGCCATTAATTTAATTCTTCCTTGAGCTTCAGGCAGCCTTGTTGTGCTATTTAGAACCATGTTGATCAGCACATTAGCATAATCACCTCTTTCACTTTGGATTGTTCCAAGGGCTACAACTTCTTGAGATGTTGGAGAAGTTAGTTGAACTTCCACCCCAGGTTTTATTCTTAGCACCTCCTTCTTCCTGTTTTTGTTCTCATTATTGTATTTCTTCAAATTATCATCTGCCTTCTCCTGCTTGATTTTGTGTATGTTGGTACTGTTGTTACCCTGCAGTCAACAATGTTCAAGTTCAGTTTACATAATCCTAACGCAGTTTACATATTTACAATTCAGCTGACATGCTAACCTTTGCCACCAATGTTTTGATTGTTTGATGTACATCTGAATCAACATTTTTGGTCGGCTCTGCTTGGTAAGATTCAATTTGCTATGAACTTCTAGGCTTTGAACTTCTTGGCTTTGTTTTGAACTTGGAGTTAACATCCTGGCTTTGGTTTGGTACCTACAATCAGAATGGTTAACATCCCATGGTCAAATAGAATTACCAAGGGTATTGTCATAACACCAAGTATGAATTTTGACTGTACCTTTGCCTGAGAACCTTGTACTTCTCGAGTAGAATTTGCTAGCTTGCCTTTCTGATATTCTTTCTGCAGTTCATCCAACTTATCTTCTTGGGTGGGCTTTGCTTGATAAGATCCAACTTGCAGGGAACTTCTTGGTGTTTTGAACTTGGAGTTAACATCCTGGCTTTGGTTTGGTACCTACAATCAGAATGGTTAACATCCCATGGTCAAACAGAATTACCAAGGGTATTGTCATAACACCAAGTATGAATTTTGACTGTACCTTTGCCTGAGAACCTTGCAGGGAACTTCTTGGCTTTGTTTTGAACTTGGAGTTAACATCCTGGCTTTGGTTTGGTTCTACTTCTTGTTCACTTGGCTTTGCTGGCTGACTCTGAGTTGCTTCAAATCTAACCATAGCCTGACTGAATTTCTCCTCCATGATGGCATTCCTTGCTAGCACAGTCTCCACCATGATCTTCAGATCTCTGTTCTCTTTTCTACTATCCTCTAGTGCAACCAAAGCTTGAGCCAGTTGTTCAGATCCTCTTCCACCCACTACCATCCCAAGTCCATGTCTGGCAGAATTTTTTGCTTTTGGGAAAATGGTAGAGTAGAGGTCATCACAATGAGCTTCCTCACCAACAAGGGCAGGATTACTGCTAAGTTTTTCATTAATCGTTGCCTGTAAATAAGTGTAGGTTATTCACACCATGAGCTTCATATTTGTTATTCTGTAAACTCTTCAACTTTAGGTAATTTAGTACTTACAATGTTATCTCAAGCATATGTACTGATTGGTTCTCCTTTTTTGTTTGTATGTGTAACAACATACAACTCAGCCCTTCCCACTCTTCTTCCTTCCTTTATCTCCTATATAAATACAAACGTGAAAGAATTTTCTTTAGGAAACTCAATGCATAAATTTAAACTGAAGAAAAGTTCACTTCATACGAATGCATTACCAACTGCTCTTGCACGACGGCGAAACTCCTAGATCCAGCAGTATGGGTTCCATTAGTCTGGTCACTCCTTGCAATCCTGTTCAGTTCAGATAAAGCCTGCATTGATCAAAGCATTAACATATGGTGCTAGTTCAGACAAAGACTGCATTAACCTACTGTGCTAATTTTAAAATTACCATGGCTCTTTCAGTTTTCCAGTGCCGTACTAGCCACTCCCACTGTGTAGCAGGGATTCTGTTCTCACATCCATTAAGAATATTAGTTGCTGTTGACAACTGAGGCTTGTAGTGTTTCCTCTTCATAACACATTTGAAATCCTTCCATTTTTTGCTTGCTGATTTGAGGACCCAAAACTTATACAGTTCATCAATCTCGAAGAAATTCTACAACACATCAACAAAGTCCACTTATTACTGAAATCCAGAAAGTTCAGTTGAACAGTACAACAAAATTCAGAGAAATACCTTTACTGTGCTCCATAATTTCTCTTTCTCACATTTCGGGACTTTACTCCAGTTAATATGTGCCAATGAAACTTCTTTTCCTTTCACCAATGTTCCAATGAAATTTGTTAGGTAACTTGTCTTCAGGCCACAAGGTTGTCCAATGTCGTTGAACTCTAGCCTCATTCTGCAGTTTGGATCGAAAATCTTCCAAAAGCCCTTCATTTCCGTAGCTCCTCTACGCGTTTTCTTATCTGTTTTGTCTACAAAATAAATAAATAATGCCATCTCAGTATAAACTTTAGTTCAGTTTTGAATTAATGCATTTTCATTTTTTACAGGCTTTGTACTGACAATACCTTGCATATTCAGATCTGGTATAGATCCATTTTCATATGTTCCTTCTCCATTTTCTTCACCTTCATAATCTTCCTTGATAGTGTAGTGCTCCTCATCAGCATGGTCATCATCATGATCCTCATAAGCATGTTCATCACCCTCATGATCCTCAGCATTTTCCTCATCATCACCCTCATCATCCAACTCTTTCTCCTCCTCTTTCAACTTATCCAAAGTAGGGTAAGTATTGCATCCTTTTGTATCCTGCATTGTGAAACAGAAAAATTCAGTTACTTTTTAATTTACAGGCAGACTTTAACGTTATTTACAGATAGACAACAGACAAGCTCTTTCTGGACAATTTAGTTAACTTACACTTCCTTTGTAGATGCCTTTCTCTTTGGCAACTTGTAGTAGCCTTGAAAACATTTCCCTTTGTGAAACATTTGTTGGTTTCACCCCTAACTGAATTAGCTTTGAGTTCACTTCATTTAGCCTTGATTCCTGACTATCCATATTGACTGTACCTGCAAACAAATGAATTTATTACATCAGTGCTACATAATTTGTACAAGTACAATAAACTGAAGAAAAAAAACAGAATACAAAAGTAATCTAACCTACCCATGTTATACATCAATTCTAGGCTCCATATCAAAGTAATCTCTGATTGCAGGAAAGACAACAGAATACCAGTCATCGTCAACCAAATCTTGTACATAGTACACTTGCTTTGCTTGACTAGCAAAGATAAATGGCTCAGATTGTATGTCAAGTCCAGTACTAAATCTATTCAAGTTGATCTGAGTAATTCCAAATCTTTCTAAGGTTCTAATTCCAGTAGGCTTAACCCATTCGCACTTAAATAAAACCACACTGCCTTGGTTTGAGTAATTCAGCTCAACAATTTCAATTATTCTTCCATAATATACTACTTCGCCAATGGCAGGATTTTTATCCTTTGAACTTGAATAACTAGAAGTTTTTGATTTGATTGATACTCCATCGCACTGTGTAGTCTTTCCCTTTGCATGCTCCTTAGTATGGAAGACACAACCATTTATGCTGTAGCTGCTGTATGTCTTCACCATCATATAAGGTTTCTGAGCTAGCAGGACAACTTCTTTTGGCATCTCCACACCTTTAGCAATCAAATTCTGTATGTGATCAACAAACCAGGTATGGAATTTGCTGTGATGTTCATTTTCCACATCTCTTATTTTCTTTTTTTTGTTAGCAGATAGAAGTTTCTTATGTTGACTGGTATAGCATGTAACTGAAGGGTAATTAAATAGAACATATCTTTGAGCTTGTGACCATGAAATAAAATCCAATTCCTTAGTAATACAAGCAGATAAGGGCTTTCCCAGTCTTATCAAGTACTGATTTTCAGTAGGGGTTTCAGTCCAAGTAATATCATCATCATGTCTTGGAACTCTGTTCAATTTGGTCCTACCACCATGTATATATCTAGAACAGAAAGTCAAGCACTCATCTAGCACATAAGCTTCAGCAATAGCCCCTTCTGGATGGCTTCTTGTATGTACTGTACCCTTGAGCTTCCCAATGAACATTTCAGTAGACCACATATTTCTAAGTTGAACAGGTCCAGCCAGCCTAACCTCAGTTGCTAGATGGATAACTAGGTGCTCCATAATATCGAAGAACGAAGGAGGAAATATTTTTTCAAGTTGGCATAATATTTCAGGGACTTCTTCTTCAATCTTTTCTATCTCTTCAACATTGATTACTTTTGCACTCAGGACTCTGAAGTAGTTGCTCAGTCTAATCAATGGTGCTGCAACATCTTCATGCAAAGTCCTCATTACAGCTAATGGAAATAATTCTTCCATAATGATGTGGCAGTCATGAGTTTTCAGACCAATAAGTTTATTTTCTTCTAACCTCACCTTGTTGTACATGTTTGAGGCATGTCCATCGGGGAATCTTGCATTTTGTATTAGTCGGCAGAACATCTTCTTCTGTACTGGACTCATGTAGAACAATGCCTTTGGCAATTCTGGTTTATCTTGAGATTCATCTATATGCAGATGTGGTCTGATTTTCATTCGCTTCAGATCAAGCCTGGCCCTTGCATTGTCTTTTGACCTCTTGTCCACATCTAGTAATGTGTTCACAACATTGTCAAACACATTTTTTTCAATATGCATTGAATCCAAATTGTTTCTAACTAACAAGAACTCCCAATATTCTAGTTGGAAAAATATGCTCCTCTTCTTGAAAGTGCTGTCAACAGTGTGAACTTCTTCCTCATCAGTCAATTCGTCTTCATTTCTGAGCCTCTTCTTCTTGACATTCCTCTTTTACTTCTGTCCTTTTCCATACTCAGTTTGTATTCCCATTGTCATTTCTGATATTTGATGGCCTGTTGGTTGCATAGGGGGTTCCCTAAATTCGAAGGTACCATCAAAAGATGTAGAATCTAATCTGAAAGGATGATCTGGTGCTAAGAATCTCCTATGACCCAAGTAGCATGCCTTGTGCCCATGCTTCAACCTCCTGGAGCAAGTATTTGTTAGACAGTGTGAACAAGCAGCAATGCTTTCTCCACTTATGATGCCACGGCCTAGCCAGTCACTTATTGTCCATAATAGGGCAGCATACACTCTAAATTTCCTCCCAATATGGGAATCATATACCAGGACACCATTATTCCATAATTCTTTAAGTTCATCAACCACTAATTGGAGGTACACGTCTATGTCCTTTCCTGGTGCCTTCCTACCAGGTACAATGACTGACAGAAAGAAATTTGTTTCTTTCATACATATCCAAGGTGGGACATTGTAGGGTATCAAAATTATTGGCCAGATACTATAAGAAAGGTTCATATTCCTAAATGGATTGAAACCATCTGTTGCTAATCCAAATCTGACATTTCTTGGTTCTTTACTGAAATCTTTGAATGTAGCATCAAAATTCTTCCAAGCTGGAGAGTCTGCAGGATGCCTCATTGCACCATCTTTCGTTCTGTCATCATGATGCCACCTCATCATCTTTGCTGTCTTGGTAGACATGAACAACCTACTAATTCTTTTGTTGAGTGGAAAATGCCTAATCACCTTCCTGGCAACCCTGCTAATTCTTTTTCCACCTGCTACAACTCTTTCAGTTTTCCATCTACTAGTACTACAAACAGGGCATGTTTTGGCATTAGCATTATCACCCTTGAACACTATGCAATCATTTATGCAAGCATCATAACTGTCATAACCAAGTCCTACAGCACTGACATATTGTTTAGCCTGGTGATAATTACGAGGGACACAATGTCCTGGTGGTAGTACTTCACTAAACAAATTCAAAAATCTTCAATGACAGAAATTGGCACCCCCCTCACATTCTTGATGTTGAGCAATCTGACTATGAATTTTAGTTTGCTGAAATTTGTGCACCCTGGATACAACTCTCGTGCACCTTCATCTACTAACCTCATATATGAGCTAACATCTTCATCATCACTACCCTCATTGCCATCTTCACCATCTGTTCCTACAGAATTCCTATCGAACATGCCAAATCCATCTAATAGAAGCTGGTTCATCTGATCTTCATCATCACATGTTTCCTCATTAACTGTTCTAGGTTGGGCATTTGATTCAGATGAAGCTACTGATTCACCATGAAAATACCATGTGCTGTAACCAGACATAAATCCATCACATATTAGATGTTCTTCAACAGTAAATAAACCTAGCCAACATCTGTTTCCACAGGTTCTACATGGACAAAGTATCTTATTATCCTTTAGAGCTTTACTAACAGCATACTGTAGGAAAAATGCTACTCCAGTAACAAACTGTTCAGAAGACCTCGGTGCTTTCATCCAAGCCTTATCCATGTTTGCAATGCTATAGGGTTAATCAAACAGAACACTCAATGATTTTTTTGCCTGCAGTTCAATATACAGGAAATTCAAATTCGCCACAATTTTAACAGGCATGAACATACAATCATCTACTGGAAGCACGCAGTCATGAAAACAATTGCAGCACGAATTAAGTGGGTAGGTTTAGCTACTAACCAGAACCTCCAGGAATCACTGGAGGCACGAAGTGGGGACGACGGAGGAACGAACTCCTCGGATCCATGGCGACGAGGTACTCCTACCGCAGCGACGCGGCCTCCTCCGGCGACGAGGTGCTCCTCCCGCAGCGACGCGGCCTCCTCCGGCGACGAGGTGCTCCTCCCGCAGCGACGCGGCCTCCTCCGGCGACGAGGTGCTCCTCCCGCAGCGACGCGGCCTCCTCCTCCGACGAGGTGCTCCTCCCGCAGCGACGCGGCCTCCTCCGGCGACGAGGTGCTCCTCCCGCAGCGACGCGGCCTCCTCCGGTGGCGGGGACGAAGAGGGACCGGTGGGGAGGACGCGTGGCGACGGGGAGCGGTGGGGAGGACGAGCACTGGACGAGCGGTGGGGAATGGACGAGGGGTTTTTCTCGAATATGTAGTCATCTGAACAATTCAGAGGTTTTTTCTGTAAACTTTACATAGGTGGGAGGATATCATTGCGTAAGTTAATCCTACAGGGTTTTTTTTGCAAAGGTCCCAGCGCCAGGCATCCTTATCCGCAGGGAGCAAAGGAGATCGAAGGGGACGTGCTCTTCCTCCGCCGCAACCATGGGGGACGACAAGCCGCACCCGTACGGCCGTCCCTGGGTAGTAGTCCATCCGCCGCCGCCTCCTTCCGTCGCCGCTTCCACTTCTTCCTCCGCCGCAGCCAAGGACTGGTACCCACTCCAGTAAGTTCCCCATCTAGATCTCTAGGGTTAGGGTTAACGCCGTACTTCTCTCTATTGCCAGTAGCCATGGATGAACTGTGTAGCGTTAATCATCTAGATCTGTGTGTAAGGTGTGCTGTTTGGATTTATTAGCCTTGCCAATGATACTAGATTTTTTACTACGAACAAATACTAGTGTAAGTGTGTATTGTTTCTGTGTGATGATCTTGCATAGCATCATTTTTTGCATTTTTTTAGGAAGCAATAGTTAATCCCTATCCTGTCACACTGCAGGGACATTAAGACAAGCAACAGTGACCATGCTATCCCCAATGACAACAATGATGATGATGAGTACATAGAGGATGAAGATGACTATGTCAGTCCTGATGATAGCTACATCGAAGATTCAGATGACTACATAAGTCCAGAAGAAGAAACCATAACAATAAGAGGTATGGTTGCATATCTTTATACGATTTGAAGATCTTTATTTCCATCCCCATTATAGTTTGTGAAGTTTGTAAACATGGTTATAAAGACATGCATGTTGTTCATGTAGGACCTGGGCATGTGGGCTTTGAGTCATTTGATGAGCAATGTGTTTTCGGTAATGAAGTAGAAATGACGTTCAATCAGATGATGCAGCTCAGGAGTATTGTTGAGGAGTTACCTAGGCCAAAAATTAAGGAATATGTGTGTAGGTTAATCAAGAGTAATGTAATTCCTGAGTCCAAAATGGTAAGCTTAGTAGTATTACACTTACTGATTCTAATAATATAGTTAGTAGTATTACACCTACTGATTAATGGTTCTTCATCTTTTGCTGACAATAGGTGCTAGGTCCTTCAGCCTTACTGCCTGATTGCAACCTGGTAAGTTGTTTTCTATGGTGGTTGTTACTTCAAAATGATGTATGGTGGTTGTTACTTCAAAATGATGTATGGTTCTTCTATCCTGATATGATTTTATATGGTGATTGTTTCTTCAAAATGAGATATGGTACTTGTTTTATAGTTGTTACTTGTTTCCTGATATGCTAGTCTGTGATGCACACGTTTATATTCAGAATTGTTAAACTATATTTTGTTTAACAATTCCAGGACTTTACAGCTGAGTTCACTAGTTACTATCTGACTACGTTCCTCAGAGCACCATTCTACAACGGAACACCTCTTGTAGCTGTTGTTGTCAACTTCACTGGAAGCAAAGAGGTCAAGTACTGTAGGATGAAGATGATTAAAGGTTTCAAGGCTAGTGTTCACTGTGGTTGGCCTAAAGTGGTTAGGGCATTCAAACTTAAAGAAGGTGACATATGTATGTTCAGTTTTAAGGACGAGAGGAAGCTGCTGCCAGTGAGCCAGAGGGATAGACTTGGTGCATGGCTTAGGCTAACAATCACCAAACTAGAAGAGTGAGTGATGGTGAAGTAGGTCTCCTGAAGTACAAGACCTTATAAGTATGTAATGCATGTGATGCTACCCTAAGCAGACCTTATAAGCATGTGATGTAGTAGAACTTATAAGTACGTGATGTAATGATACCCTAAGTAGACTTCATAATTATGTGGTGCTATCCTAAGTATCTGGCTATTCTGTGATGCTATGTTCTGAAGATTGTGATTACTGCCAGTTAGCCTCAGCATTGTTATTACATTGACTAGGATGCCTCCCGCTGTTCTGAAAAATTATCTATTCAAGAACATTGGCACCTAGTCAACATTTGTTGGTGGATTTTTCTTCTATTTTCTTAGAAAGTTTGATTCTTAGTATGCAGTTCAGTTGAACCTGGTAATGTTTTGTCAACTATTTTATATTTTTTTTGATAATGAAAATGATTTAAAAATGTTGGGCCTAAAGTTTCACTTGGGCCTATTTAGCTGAAATGTTGCTCCCACAGTCCCACTATACGATAAAAGAAGAGCTGAAACCGAAGCGGCGCACTCACTCTGCTCCCACTCCCTGTCCCACTCCCTCTTCCTCTCCCACTCCCTCTTCCTCTCCCTCTCCCTCTCTCCGTCTCATCTCCCTCTCCGGAGGAAGCGAAGGTGAGTTCTTGCTTCTCCTCTTCGTCGACGTGCTCATGGATTTGCAGTTCGTCTTCTTCTGTTCTTCTTCATCTTATCGTGGAACCACTTTGTGATATTGTTGTTATTCTTGGTCTTCTTATTCTTATTCCAATAGATTTACAGACTTCATCTTCTTGCTTCTGTTGTACAACGTGTTGGTGTTGATCTTCTTCTTCTCCTTCTTATTGGTCTTCTTTACAATGCAAATGGGTATTAGGGTTTTCAGTTGGGGATTTAGATCCAAGTTTCTGCATTTTTTTCGCGATTAGGAGTATTACTTGAGATGCTACTGGGTATTAGGGTTTTCATTGGGGATTTAGGATTTGATCCAAGTTTATGTATTTTCTAACGAACAGGGGAACAGGGATCTAGGACGAGCAAGAAACCTGAAGGTGAACTACTCGTGGCTCGGTGAGTTAACTTACTCTCATACTTGTTCTTCTTCTGCAAGAAAAAAGTGATATTTTCAGGGCATAGGATGGGCATACATATGATAACACTGAAAGAGGGTAGTAGTCAGGGATTCCTTGTGGTGATTTTGTCAGGGAGGAGTAGCCCAAAAGGGTAAAATATGTTTGAGATTCTTCCGTCCATGTCAGAGAGTAGTACTTACCTAAAGTAGTCTATGTACTTTTGCCTTCTCTTGCTTGTTAGTATAATGTGATGAAAACTTAAAACATTCTAGGACAGCACCTGCTGACAGAAATTTACTTGCTTAATTTAATACTTGTGACACTATGTACTTGCTTAATTTAATAATGTGCAGTGGAATCTAATTGTGTTTGAATAATGTACATTGTACAGACAGAATGGAAAGCAACAAAAAGTACCTCATTGTGCTTCCAGACAGTGATGAAGAAGATGGCGGCAAGATGTCCACTGATAAGGAAGCTAGGCTGAAGGAGGAGGCTATCATGGCTCATGCAAAGAAGATGAGGAAGGAGTCTGTTGACAAAAACGTCCTCATTGTGCTTTCTGACAGTGATGAAGAAGATGGCGGCAAGATGTCCACTGATAAGGAAGCTAGGCTGAAGGAGGAGGCTCTCATGGCTGATGCAAAGAAGATAAAGAAGGAGACTGTTGAGATGAGTAAGGAGGATGTTCAGATGAAGAAGATATAAGGCATGGACCCTGATATTGCAGCTTACCTTATGAGTAAGGGCAAAGGACCTGCAGCTGATGAGCATGTAAGCCTCCTCATTTTGGTAACATATGCACAACCATTTGAACTAAATTAATGTAATTCAATTTGACTAATCAGGTGGGAATCAAGATAGTGAACAACATGCCTGCTGAAGAATATCCTAAACCAAATGTGGTAATGAGAGGTACAATAACTAACAATGTCAATGCTTATTGTTTCATTTGCTTACATGTATATTAACTAACATGTATATTACCTAACATCATATTGTTGCATACAGGACCTAAGGTTACAGGAAAACACAAGTTTGATGAACATTGCATATTTGGGAACAACCTGGAGCTGTCAGAGCGAGCAGCCAACTATCTTGATCGTATCGTCAAGGATAGTCCAGCAGAAACAATCAAGTACTATGTCTACAGAATGACCAAATCAACGGTTATTCCAAAGAAAGCCAAGATGGTAAGATTTTACTTGCTAGATCGTCTTGCATGGATTTTTAGTATTTTGTTTTATTACCAGTTTGTCTAAAAACTAATAGCACATACTTGTCACATATGAAATGCAGGATTTTGGCGCTGAGTACACTCAAACATACCTCAAGAAATACCTTAAAGAACCAATTGAGGTTGTTGTTGAGTGTGCTAACTTCTTCAGAAAAGAGTTTACGGTGAAGATGAAGATTGGAGAGGGAACCAATAAAGCTATGCTTTCAGGTGGATGGGCCAAAGCTATGGATGGATTCAAGATGAAGGAGGGACAGATCTACCTCTTTGTCTTCAACGACAAAGATAAGATCAAAGGACTCAGTCTCCTTCTCCTGCAGCTTAACCTACAGTATGACTAAATACCTGGAGTTTAAGCTTAAGAGGAACTGTGTGGTCAAACTTTTGAACTGTGTGGAACTGGTGCTATGCCTAGTTGCATGTAACTTGTGAAACATGATGTGCAGCATGTGAATTAGACGATGTTGTGTACTTGTTTGATGCACAGCATGTGAACTGTGTGGTTGTAATGTGCTATGTGCTGCTACCCCAAGTAGTGTGTTATATATTCTGTGATGCCACCCTTATTCTGATGGTATTTATATGTAATAATTAGTTTAAATTTTTGAACCAGGACTACCTTGCCTCTAATTGTTCTGAAGTACAATTCCTTCAGAACGTAGGCAAGTAGTCAACATTTCTATGGGTTTTTCAATGTCTTTTTCTTGAAACATGTTCTGAAGATTGTGGTTACTGCCACTTAGCCTCAGCATTGTTATTACATTGACTAGGATGCCTCCCGCTGTTCTGAAAAATTATCTATTCAAGAACATTGGCACCTAGTCAACATTTGTTGGTGGATTTTTCTTCTATTTTATATTTTTTTTGATAATGAAAATGATTTAAAAATGTTGGGCCTAAAGTTTCACTTGGGCCTATTTAGCTGAAATGTTGCTCCCACAGTCCCACTATACGATAAAAGAAGAGCTGAAACCGAAGCGGCGCACTCACTCTGCTCCCACTCCCTGTCCCACTCCCTCTTCCTCTCCCACTCCCTCTTCCTCTCCCTCTCCCTCTCTCCGTCTCATCTCCCTCTCCGGAGGAAGCGAAGGTGAGTTCTTGCTTCTCCTCTTCGTCGACGTGCTCATGGATTTGCAGTTCGTCTTCTTCTGTTCTTCTTCATCTTATCGTGGAACCACTTTGTGATATTGTTGTTATTCTTGGTCTTCTTATTCTTATTCCAATAGATTTACAGACTTCATCTTCTTGCTTCTGTTGTACAACGTGTTGGTGTTGATCTTCTTCTTCTCCTTCTTATTGGTCTTCTTTACAATGCAAATGGGTATTAGGGTTTTCAGTTGGGGATTTAGATCCAAGTTTCTGCATTTTTTTCTTCTTCGATCTGTACGAATAGGCTTGTTTATAGTCTTGTTAGGGTTAGGGTTGCTGTCGCTCAAAAGGGGAAAATACTAGCATGCTGATTCGGATGGACATAGCCCAAAAGGGGAAAATCCTAGGACTGAATTGAAAAAGGGTAGTTGAGGGTAATCATTTTGGGAGTTCATTTCTGTCATGGTCACATTTTGCTTTGATGTCATGGTCACATGGTACGCATGCATATGCATGGTGCCCTGCCCATACAGATTGAGGACAATGAAGAACAATATTAATGTGCTTGGTTGTAATTTTCTATGATGTTATTCTTGTGATGCCTTCATATTCTTCAGATTTTGACCAAAGGGTTACTTTCTTAATTGCAGATACAGAATGGGAAGCAGTGTCCTCATTGTGATTCCCGACAGCGATGACGAAGATGAGTGCAGGATCTCACAAGAGCAGGCTGCTGTCATGAAGGCGCGGGCTGTGAAGGTGCATGGCACAATGATCAGCAGTGTCCTCATTGTGATTCCCCACAGCGATGACGAAGAGGAGCGCAGGATCTCGAAAGAGAAGGATGCTGTCATGAAGGTTAAGAGGGAGGCTGTTGATGCAGAGGCTGGGAGCTCCAAAAGAGTGGCTGCTGTCATGAAGGAGGAGGCTGTCAAGGATCCTGCCAAGAAGATGAAGAGGGAGGCTGATGATGCAGAGGCTGGGAGCTCCAAAAGAGTGGCTGCTGTCATGAAGGAGGAGGCTGTCAAGGATCCTGCCAAGAAGATGAAGAGGGAGGCTGATGATGCAGTGGCTGGGAGCTCCAGGAAAGAAGATGGTGCCAGAAAAGTAAGATATCTGTTCTTTGTCTAGTTCCTTATATCTTTGCATGCTCATTGATTGATCTGAGCATGTTAAACTAATTTAACTAAATTTGACTGAACAGATGGGATGGAAGAAAGCAAACAACATCCTTAGTGTTGCTTCTGATGAAGATCTGATGCTAAAGAGAGGTACAACAACTAACAACCAGTGATGATACTTATGTTACTGGTGGCAACAGTGTTTAATTTGCTTGTATGTACATTAACTAACAACCAGACATGAAATTGTTGCTGACAGGACCAAAGATTAAAGGCAATCGCCTATTAGATGAACACTGCGTGTTTGGAAACAACATGGAGCTTACAAAGGAACAACTGGGTTATCTTGAAGAAATTGTTGGCGAATGCGCAGGAGAACCTTTCAAATTATATGTCTACAGAATGACAAAGTCATCTGTTATTCCAAATAAAGCAAAGATGGTAAGACTATACTTTCAAAATTCTTATTGCCTTGTCTTTGCTTTATTGTTTTCTGATTACTAGTATGGGGAAATATGATAGCTACATATGTAATGCAGGAATTTGGCCTTGAGTTCACGCAATCAAGCCTCCAGAGATTCCTTCAGGAACCCATAGACATATGTATTGAATCAACTGAAGTTTCCAAGAAGGCAGTGGTTAGGATGATGCTGGGTAAGAGGACAAGGAAGGGCATGCTGTCACGTGGATGGGCAAAGGCAGCAGAGACTTTGAAGATAGAGGAAGGGCAGATCTATATCTTCATCTTCGGTGAAGATAAGATGAATGGACTCCATCTCCTGCTCATGCGTCTGGGTTAGTTACTTGGAGTACTGGTAAACTATGTGGAGCTGCTTTGCTATGTGGTGTGTGACGAACTGCTATGTGGTATGTGGTATATACCATACTTTTGCTAGATGATGATATGTGGTGGTAAACTATGTGGTGCAGCAGGGTAACTCTGGTGGTAAACTATGTTAAACCATGTCCTACTTTTGCTATATGAAGTATGGATTTGTGTTGTGAAGGTGCTGTACTTCTACCTGTAGATATGGATTTGCTATAAGCATGGTGTTGTGCTTCTACGTGTAGATATGGATTTGCTATAAGCATGGTGTTGTGCTTCTATTTATTTTGTACCAGACTTGAGTTTAGAGGCACTAATCAATAGTGCCTCAAGTGCTTACTATTTGAGGCACTTTTAAGTACCTCAAATGCTTACCATTTGAGGCAGTTTTGATTAGTGCCTCTAAATGATAGTAAATGGAGGTACAAACCAAAAGTGCCTATAATGTTTACTATTTGAGGCACTTTTTAAGTGCCTCAAATAGTAAGCATTTGAGGCAGTTTTGATTAGTGCCTCTAAATGATGGTTATTGGAGGCACTAATCAAAACTGCCTCTAATGGTTACTAATTGAGGCATATAAAAGTGCCTCAAATAGTATTCATTTAGAGGCAGTTTTGATTAGTGCCTCCAAATAAAAACTTTTTGAGGCACTATTTCTAAACTGCCTCAAAAATAAACATTAAAGGCAGTTTTCAATAGTGCCGGTAAGAAAGTGCCTCTAATTTTAGGACGTGACATAGTGGGCCTGCCGCTGCCCCCGCGGACGGAGCGGTTGCACCAGCACGTCGCCTACTGCTTCGGCTTCGACCCCAGCTCGAGAAGATACAAGATCTTCCACCAGGGCCAGAGCTACTATAACATCACGAAGCAGGATCTGTACGTGTACACGATCGGAGCAGGTGAGAACTGGAGGAGGGTGCAGGCAGCCGGTGGAAATTTGTCCGGCGTGAACCAGCACGGCGACCCCGTGTTCGCCAATGGGTTCGTGTACTGGTCCGTCGTTACGGGTGGCGTCGCCCGGTTCGATCTGGCGACGGAAGAACTCACATCGACGAAGTCCATCGGCTTCCTCCAGGACCAAGACCGCCGGTCGTTGGCCGTTGTGGCGGACGCAGACGCGCGGGTGCGCGTGATGGCCATGACGGTGCCTTACGGGCGGTGCCTCGCGTGGCCGAATGCCCTGCGACGGGATCAACTGCTGCTGAATGACTATCTCGACGATGGCCTCTACGCCATTGCGCCGGCGAGCAATGATCTGGGCGGCGGGGAGCTGTTGCTCGAAACGTTGGAGGAGGACTGACCGGCCAGCGGTAGTACGCGAGGGATGTTCGTCCCGCCCCCAGTCCGGCAGGGTAGCCAGAAGCATCCGTCTGTAGCAAGACGAACCGAACAGAACCACCGCTATGCAAGGGTGTTCTGCTATGCCCCGCCGGTGTTTCCGGCTCCCTTGGCACACTACTTCGGCAAGCTCTGAAAACATGCACATGCTTTTAAAGGAAGAAGAAAAAAATTCTGTGGATGGATAAAAAGAAACCACACCTGTGGTTACTTAGAACAACTTCTGTTGATTTTTGACCCAGACAATGTAATCCCTACAATTACCCTCCTTCACGAAATACATTAGCTTAAGGGTTTTGCTATGTCTCAGGCAACTGATTTTTCTGTAAGTCTCAGTCGATGCGTGTCTGCCATCTGATGGTTGGAGATTCGTGCGGCAAACTGTTTTGCATCCTATGTCCGTGTTGGGCTTTTACTAGTAGTTATTGGGCCCGGTTCTGTGTCTTTGTTTTTTGTCTGTGTGCTTGTGTTTAGATCGTTCGTATCTAGACAGAGCGAGTCTGTTTCTGGGCCTTTCCCGCGGAGCTGTGTATATGAGCCTGTACGTCTTATGGGCTGTTTCTTTTTCTTTTTTGTTTTTTCTGTGTAATGGCCTGTACATCTTATGGGCCTTTTCTTTTTGTTTTTTTGTTTTTTCCGTAGTCAGTTGCACCTTTTTTTTTAGTTTTGCGCAACTAGTAAAGTGAGTTGCATATTTCTTCTAGATTTTGCGCAACTGAGAAAGTGAGTTGTATTTTTTTTTTGAGAATTTTAGTTGCACCTTTCTTTGAATTTTCTGTAACAAGTAAAATAAGTTGCACATTTCTTCTAGATTTGTGCAACTAGTAAAGTCAGTTGCACTTTTCTTTAAGTTTTCCGTAACAAGTAAGTAAGCTGCATATTTCTTCTAGATTTGTGCAACTAGTAAGTCAGTTGCACATTTTTCGAGTTTTGTGCAACTAGTAAAGTCAGTTGCACTTTTTTCGAGTTTTTTTGTAACAAGTAAAGTAAGTTGCACATTTCTTCTAGATTTGCGCAACTAGTAAATTCAGTTGCATATTTCTTTGAGTTTTCTCTAACAATTAAGTTGCACCTTTCTTCAAGTTTTGCGCAATTAGTAAAATGAGTTGCATATTTCTTCTAGATTTGCGCAACTAAAAAGTGAGTTGCACTTTTCTTTTAGAAATATGTAACTATCTAATAGTTGCATCTTTCTTTGAGTCTTGCACTTAGTTTTGTAAAACTAGTAAGTGAGTTGCATATTTTTTCTAGATTTGTGCAACTAGAAAAGTGAATTGCACTTTTAATTTTTATTAAAAATAAAATCTACAATACATATACTTTTTATTTCCGTAGTCAGTTGCACTTTTTTTAGTTTTGCGCAACTAGTAAAGTGAGTTGCATATTTCTTCTAGATTTTGCGCAACTGAGAAAGTGAGTTGTATTTTTTGAGAATTTTAGTTGCACCTTTCTTTGAATTTTCTGTAACAAGTAAAGTTGCACATTTCTTTTATATTTGTGCAACTAGTAAAGTCAATTGCACTTTTCTTTAAGTTTTCCGTAACAAGTAAGTAAGTTGCACATTTCTTCTAGATTTGTGCAACTAGTAAAGTCAGTTGCACATTTTTTCGAGTTTTGTGCAACTAGTAAAGTCAGTTGCACTTTTTTTCGAGTTTTTTGTAACAAGTAAAGTAAGTTGCACATTCTTCTAGATTTGCGCAACTAGTAAATTCAGTTGCATATTTCTTTGAGTTTTCTCTAACAATTAAGTTGCACCTTTCTTCTAGATTTGCGCAACTAGTAAAGTGAGTTTCATATTTCTTCTAGAAAAAGTGAGTTGCACTTTTCTTTTAGAAATGTGTAACTATCTAATAGTTGCATTAGCCAAATGTGGTAGTTTTGTCTATTTTTCAAGCACCAACTTTATCTAAATCAAAGTCTCCTGCCTACTTATATCCCTGAATGGGTCGCAGTGCTTGTTAGAAGCCCAGCCAAGGAATGATATGTTTTGTGGGCTGAGCAAAGCTGAGTCATTTGGGACATAGAGAAAAAAAAAGACACGTAGTAGAAGACACGCGAAAGGATCGCCAGACAGGACAAACGCGTTCCACGACCGGCCGGTCGGTCGATTGAGACTTAATGAAATCTCAATCGACGGTGACATAGACAGTCCCTTTTTATATTTATACAACTGGTTTAATTTAATTGTTAGGGTTGCGCTTTTTTCTCTGGGTTGCATTTTATTTTCGACAAACATGACAGTTGACTGAGACAACACGATTGGGACATAAGGTTTCTTAGTTGATTGATCATTGGACAAACCCCTTTTTATTTTTCGTGTTTATTTGGAGGTTACAGTTTTCACCATATTATTATGATTTTCTTTGTACAAGTGTGATTTTATTTTAAAGGTTTTGGCATATACAATATAGTATTTAAATAAAAATATATCTACAATATATTATCTTAGATGAAACAATATTTATACATGGTTTAGAAATTAGTTTTCACAGGGTACACACGTACGGCCTTATTTTGAAGGAAAAATCTAGCAGGAGTTGGCCCATATATCTATTTTTGATCGATCCTTAAAGGTGGACGTTCATGGGCCGCCTCCGGCCGATCGACGGAGATCATATTAGCGCTAATGACTGACTTCACGTACACAACAAATCAACACCCAAAAAAAACCAATCGACTGAGACTTTACTAAATCTCAATCACCTGAGACACAGGCAGACCCTATACAGTCAAAAGTCAAAGTACCAAATCATTATCATTAGACCAAGTATGTATGTACAGAGTATGAAGGTCTATAGTACCAAAATCATTATCATTAGATCCAACATAAGATATATTTACGTAATGTATTTACTCAGTATTATATTTGTTGAAATTTCTTTCTATTTTTTTTGGATAAAGGGAATATATTAATATCGAAAAGATACCGATTACACCCAGCCTCTGCATCAACAAGATATCGAAAGACATCCAGGATGCACACAGCCAAGAAAAAAAATAAAAAAGAGAGAAAATTAAAACAAAGACCCCGTCGGAGTGATGAAACACTCGCAACAGCAACACTCTAACCACCACCAAATTACAACACCCGAATCGCAAATAGGTTCTCCAAAACAATGTCTTCACCAAGGCCATTGCCAGGTACAGCCAATGAAGGCCAGACCTTGGGCTTTCACCCTGAAGAAAGACCGTGATTTCAAAACAATGCCTTCAGCAAGGACATTGCCAGGTATAGCCAATAAAGGCCAGACCATGAGCTTTCACCCTGAACATCACAGCTCGGTACTTAGTACCACCAGAATGCTGTCCAACTGTGTTGCCGCCCCCTCTTGTCAAGGCCGCTGCTGCAAGTTCCCAACACCCGACACACAGAAAACCTGTGCCTAGAGTCTTCATCGCAACCAAATCTCCTCTCCACCAGCACAAGCCTCCGATCACAGCCACCATGACTTTCTTCGCTACTGTCAATATCATGGCAATCTATTTTAGACATATCGCATGACCACGACAAGACAGCGAAGCTTCACGCCTCACCCTCATAAAGCAACTCTGGCCATAGATGAGAGCGCGCACGACCGGATCAATTCCAATCTAGATATCCAATGATGCTATGCGCCAATCCGGAGATCTCCGATGGGAAGACCGGAACACGTCGGCAGCCCGATCATGGATGAACACATGTAGCAGATCGAGGATTTGGTACTCGAAGACCAGCAGGGCCACCACCAGCAGATCGGAGTGAGATCCCAAGATCCACCACCCCAGATCACAACGAGGCCCGTCGTCAACCTCCGGAGAAGAGATTTCCGCCGCCATGCCCGGGGCCGCCGCCCCGGCTCCCATGTGATGCGCAGCAGCACCGCAGACCGGCGTTGCCGTCGATAGGCGAAGGAGATAGAGCACGCCCAACCACTTGCCACCACGACCGCATCTCCGGCCGTCCATCACCGTGCGTCACAGCGGTGCCATAGGTGAAGAGGGCGCCGCCTCTCACCTCTGTCCGCTCCCAGCGGGCGCCCCGCCGCCGCCACGCTGCGCAGCCTTTGGCCGGCAACGCCTTCGTCGGCGGCGGAGGAAGGAGAGTAGTATGGGGGGGGGGGGGGCTCGAGGGGCTGGCTGGCGGCGGGATCCCCCGGGCGGCGTGGCGCCGCCGCCGCACGGGGTCGCGAGGGTTAGGGTTGGGCTAAAAACATGGGGATACTGTTGATAACCACTGCAGCAGCTAAGCTGGTGCCATCCCGAAATTTCTTTCTATGGTTGATCTAACGGGGACACTTGCTCTAGTTAGTCATGACAAGCTCAGTTTCCTCCTACGAAGTGCTCATGTAAAGCAACATACATGGCAACACTTTTGTTCACGAGCATCTCAACATCGTGGAGTAAGCCCGCCGTAACCTTGAGGCCGAGGATGACAGGGTCGCCGCCGAACAGGCGGACCTCGACCGTGAGCGGGACTGCGGGAGCAACTCCAACAGGAAAATCTCCTTATATATGCATGCATGCAGAATATGCCACCTTATATGCTAACATTTTGCATTTTTACTGACTTGAGATTTTGATAAACAGTGAGTCTTTTAAGTACGGCAGCAACCACACTCACTTTTAATAGGTGTTTGGCATGTCATCAGTTTAACATGTTTGAAGGTGACTATAGTTGTTATTAGTATTTCACCATTCTCGATGCCTACATGTACTACATTTTCCTGTTGTAGGTGCGCGTCAACAAATTCATGATGACTTATCTTACCATGATGTGGTAAAAGGTGTTGTACTACTTATGAGGGATGTTCACAAGCCGGCCAACGAGAGTACATTGTTGTTCAAGTACTTGACCCCAAGAAACTCAAAACCGAAGATGGCTCAAGTTCTTCTCAAGCTTCCTCGATGAAACACATCTGGAACTATCTGATGCATAGTACACCCGGTCACCCCTTGCGCGGAGGTGATATATGACCCGTCCTCACCAGAGCAAGTTAACAAGATGGACCAACTTGATGAGACACGCATGTCCGGAATAAATAATAAGCCGAGTCAAAAGTTAACTTTTAAATCAAGTTGTCATTGAAACCGGTCTACTCAGTGTATTTTGTGTGTCATGTCAACCATTGTTTATTTTGTGTGATAGACATTCTCCATGAATATATTGTAAGTTTGTCCCTTTTTATTACGTATTATTATAGCTCGATTGATTTTTTATTGAAGTGAACATCAATGATCTTGTTGTGTTTAGACAAATTGTATGTGTAAATTATAGATTTTCTATGCCTGAAATATGTTTCTTTGGTGTTTGCATTATTCGCCCGTGATCGCTAGAGTAAAAAATTAATGTAGCATGTGATACAACAAAGGGTGAAAAATAAATTCATAATATTACACGTGGGTGGCACATGTACGTTTACTAGTAGTTTTAAGGGACTCGGTCATATCATCTTTAGGCGGTATAACTCTCATTTTAAACATTTCGACATCATGAGCAAGATTGTCAATTTTAAAAGAAATACTATCAATTTTTTGGCTATTGTAGTGTTAAAAATGTAGTAATGAAATCTTTTGTAGCACTATCAAGATCAGTAGGTACGCTTCTATTATTATTGTAAGAGTTAAGCTAAGAACTCCCATAAAAATAGAAGGATTAGAAGGATATGGCCTAATATTATTACCATATTTATTCCTATAAGCATTTTTATTAAAATTATTGCATGCAATAAAATTAACATCAATGCTATCCTTATTTTGTTCAATTAAATAGGATGAAGGAACATATTAGGATCAACAATAACTTGTTTAGGATGAAGCACGTACATAATCATTTTAACCTTCTCATTCAAAAAGAAATCTTATCAACATAATTTATCTTCTTACCAGTTGGACCTCTTTCGATATGACATTGGACATAGTTCGCCATCATGGCGTCAAGTAACTTAGCTGCTGTCACTAAAGTAATTTCCATAAAGGTTCCACCCGCAAGAGAGTCTAACAGATTTCTGAACAAAAAAAATAGTCATGCATAGAAAATTTGTACTACCATCGAGTTGTTTAAGCAATGAGCGGGCAATTTTTACCCATAGACTTCATCCTTTCCCAAGTTTGGACTACATGCTCATGCTCAAATTGCATAAAGTACATAATTAAATTTCTCAATTGTATAATTTTAGCAGGAGGATAGTGTTTTCCTATAAAAGCACCTTTTGCATTTTGTCCAACAATTAATACTACTTTTAGGCAAAGATAGCAATCATTGTTTAGCTCTAACTCGTAAGGAAATAGTTTAAGTTTAACAATGTCACCTTCTACCTCTTTATATTTTTTTATCATAATTCAACAAAGTTATTCAATTGAGAGGCAACATCTGTATTATAAGAACCAGAAAATTGTTCTCTCATAACTAAGTTCGGGAGAAAAGGCCTAATTTTGTATGATTCCGTCTTAGTGGCGGGTGGAGCAATAGGTGTGCATATGAAAACATTACTATTGGTACTTGTAGAGTCACAAAGTTTGGTATTTTTTTGCAATAGTAGCCATAATAGCAAGGTAAAAAAAACACTAGGTGTTGTAATTTGAATATATGTTATTTTGAGTTTTTAAGCATGCAAATAAGGAAATGAAAATATAAATAAAATGCAACTAAACAAGATAGATTACAACCAAGTGAAGTAATGGTGTGTAGGACATTAACGGAGATAGGCCTTCCCTGTCAATGGCACTAGAAACAGCCTTGCTACTCCAGATGAGTTATTGAGAACCCCCAAACGGAAGGGATAATGTAGTCCACAGAAAAGTATTTCCCTTGATTAACAACCAAGCTTTATCAAAACCATACAAACTATTACACTCCAACAAGTATCAGCTCCTGCACACAACCACAAAACTAACCATTGAAGAAAGTTGTCAAGTTTCCCATCTTGATAGTTACAAGGATTAAACGTATATAGTTTGATATGAATTTATGAATAGATGTAAATAAATAATATACCAGTATGCAGATGATATGAAAACAAGTAAGTAAATAGGAACAATAGTATAAAAAATGGATTGGGAAAATATTGCACTATGGGCAACTCTCCAACACGATAGCAATGTTGGGTGAATTATTAAATTACAGTTGGGCAGCGAGTAAATTGTACTTACCATACTTTTATGATTATGATTTATTGATGAAATCATTCATATTAGGTATTACGTCCAAAATATATAGACCATTAATCCAACAACATCTATAACTAATACTCCACCTCTCTCTATCCAGCATGCATCTCATGGTATTAAGTTGAAACAACAGAGTATTACAATAAGAAAGATGACATAATGTAGACAGTAAAAAAATACCTCCCAAATATGGTAAAGAAACCATCATGTTATCCCTAGTGGCAACAACACATTATAAGCCTTTTTTAGGTAATATATGCATTGTTTTTTAGGTATTTTTTCTTTGTTATGGATAATTATAGTGACTAGTTTGGTGCTAGTGAAGATAATCACTTAATATATGCATTGTGCTTTGCCATGTTTCGCTGGTTTTACCTATCTAGTTTTAAATGTGTAGTTTTTAGTACCCCATTCGTGTGTTCTCAGTTTAGGAATGTTTGATTTCCATGCAAAGATTACCCCATGTATATATTTATTGGCCCTTCTCCCATGGCTTGCTTAAGTAGTACTAATTAATTAATTGTTTCATCATGGTCAATACGCCACTTAGTGTTCCTCAAATAAACCAACCTTGATCTCAACTTGTATGTGTTTCACGTCTTTATTTATATTTTGTCCCTTTGTGTCTTCTGGCCTCTATCACACATTTTATCTTTCAAATAATGCAATTGTATCATCACCCACAAGTCACTGAGAAAGCATGAAACGTCATATTGTTTCTCCTTGTGAGCTCATTTTTGGTCATGCTTTATTCTCTTTTCTCCTTTCCAGATTCAAAGAAGAAAATAAAACTCAATACTCATATCAGCGTACTAATATGACTTATGATGTATTGAGATGACCGGTTAATCTACACAGAATAGAATTATCAATACTCTTTTTCTCCTTTCCAGATTCATGGAATAAAATTATCTGCTCTAAGTATTTAGCACTTCCGAATCTACACGACTGCACTGCCTAGCAGAAGATTTCATATGCATCATCATGTCATAGGACGATACAAAAAAGGCCAGCATCAAAGTGAAGCTATGAACATGGCTGGTATTGAATATGAACCTATTTATTATTTTTCCATGTAAACCCATAAATATTTTGGATCTTGGTAATTTGAGATGATCATTATTGCCTCGCCCCCCAACCCCAGTCCTAAACATTATCCCTCCTAGTTCCAACATAAATATACAACATAGATTTGTGTTGAATGAATTCATTTGAACTCATTAGCAACATTTCCTCGATGTTATTTTGATGTGCCCGATAGACGAGGAAATTGAACTATTGACCAACCTCAATGAATGCATTTGAACAGATTTTATGGAATTTTGGACTATATATGACAATTAGTTAAGAGAAAGGAGAAGAGAACTCTCAGATAATTATGCTACGGACAACAACCATTAACTTTTTTATGTTTAGTTGCACATGTTCTAAGCCTACTCAGTTACCATGACTTTTGTAGGCAACCTCAGTCAATAGGTATTGAGCTTTAACTAATGTGCGTCGGATATTAGGATTCAAATTGTTCTTTAAGAAGCACCACTGTCAAGTCATGAACGTGATTTTAGTCTTTTATTCCTGCTTTTTTCCATCCAGAGATGTATGGACGATATTATACAGACTTTATATATATCGTTGTTGCATTCATACTCAATACCACACCATTTTTTCTATAGTGTGCTCAACCATTAGTGGTTTACTTTTTAGAAACCAGGTGACGCGTGTCAAACATTGTCCCTAATCTAGTCATCTAACTTTGCAGATGAACAAGACTCGACTTTACTCAACATGAAAAAGATTTCGTTCCAGGGTGAATCAAAATAATTACAAATTATACTAAATTTTTATACTTCTCTAAATCATATTTTTAGCATGTTATTGTATTGCAAGTATAATTTTATATTTGTTACCATAGTTTAACCACGCAACTTTCAATGCTACTAAAAATTGGTTGTTATGTTTCTTATTCATAATGAATATCATGACTAGATTTAAACTGAATTTTGTAACAAAAGTCTGTTGACTAAAATATCACTAGTTTCTACCTAGGATCCCAACCTAACCACTCCATTTATGTCCAAATTGTGATATATATTTATAATGCATAATATATTGAATTTATACATATTTATGATAAAAAAACTGCAAACAGTATGTTCTAATATCTCAATAGCGATTTCTAGTGTATAAGTAAGTACTCCCTCCGTTCCACTAGCTTGCTAAAAAGGCTTACATTGTGGAACAGAGGTAGTAAGTGTTTTTATATAAAATAACTGAACCAATAACGTTATTGTTTGCTCCTTTTTTTGGTCAAAATTGTCTAGCGTTTTAAAATTTAACAAAGTGTGCATGTTATGTACTTGGTATTGAAGCGGCATTGCTTGCAATCACGAATGAACATAAAATAGTGTGGATCCTTGTATGTTTGGATATGAAAATTTTGTTATTTGGTATACTCTTATGCAATGTGCTTGCTATCTAGTGTATACAAGTCTCCTACCAATGAATGAAATAAAAATGAGTCGCAATGATTTAAACATGAAAATCTAGCCACGTAGACTTCCTTCCAAACTCTAAACCTTCCCACTGGAATGAGAATAGCATACTAACGAAACTTTCTCGCCGACCAAAATAGTATGTTATTGTGTGTCAAGAGGTCTATGTCGTGTATTTGTTTACGAAAATTAATCATTTTATTATGTTAAGATACTCCCTCCGTCCTAAAATGTAAGGTGCGCATGTTTCTTTTTACCATTTTTAATTCAAGTCTTTCACCATTAATATATACTGAAGTGAATGGATTGATATCATATAAATGGCGATGTTGCATTTTTTTATTATGAATACTTTTATTCATATGTATTTATACTAATAAATTATTAGGCATAATATAAGTGAAAATCATAGTCAAAGCAATGTGTTATCGATCATAAAAAGGCACGCATGCTTTGTTTTTTATATAGAGGGTACTAAATAGATTTTTAGGTGTAGCAAAAAATAGAACTATAATTATTATGTCTTTTATTATTTTGAGACCTTCTCTTCCGATATATCATGGACGGTCGCCCTTTTTGCTCGGCTTATGGGCCAGCTCAGCCTGGATGTACTCTCCTCTGTTTGCTTGGGCAGTGAAGCTTGTCTCCTCAGATCGTTCAAACCAAAAAAAAAAATTAAAGGGAAAATTTTATATTATTTTATTTAAAATTTGGACGCGACTACGTTTAGAACGTTCTATGGTTAAGCGTTAGGACAATATAACAAAGAAAACCCACGCGGTTTGTCCTCTTATCCGTATGCATGCAGCAGACTTGCATATAAACAAGAAACAAACAAAACTGCTGACATCATCCGCATTAAATGCAAAATTGAAATTTTCAAAAAGTTTTCTAGCTCAAATCGATTTAAAATCCGTTTTTACCGTTGGAGTAGTCGCGACGAGATCTTCGAAACTAGATCCCATATTGATATGTTTCGATGAAAAAAATCGGACCTAAAAGTTACCCACCCCATAACACATGAGTTACCCAAGCTGTAGTATGTGAGTTACCCACCCTATGAACGATCAGTTTTGGCTTTCCACTTTTGGTTGTTATTTTTGATTTTTTCGAATTTTGAAGTTATCATCCGGTTTCATAAGTGAGTTACCACTTTGAGATGGTAAATGTATCATGGACAAATGGGTAACTATGCACTAAAATACATGTGCAACTTCATAAGTATTATGGTGATACTATGTTGATTTTCATGGTGACACCTATATACTAAAACATATGGATAGCTGCATAAGTATTGGGTTGGTAACTACTATTTAGTATACATGGTAACTATATTAATTTTGTGGTGGATAACTATATCATGAACACATGGATAACTCGATCATTAATGGGAGGGTAACTTCACTAGTATTGGGTGGGTAACTATTATCGAGAGAGTAGGGTAACTACATTGATTTCATGGTGGATAACTATCTCATGAACACATGGATAACTCCATCAATTTTGGTTGGGTAACTCAATCAGCACCTAGTGGGTAACTATTACCGGGAGAGCAGGGTAACTAGATCGATTTCATGATAGATAAACACATGGATAACTCCATCAGTACCTGGTGGGTAACTCCATCAGTACATGGTGGGTAACTTCATCAGTACTGCGTGGGTAACTATTACGGTGAGATTAGGGTAACTACATATATTTCATATAACTATATCATGAACACGTGGGTAACTCTATCAGTATTGGGTGGGTAATTCTATGACTATTTGATGGATAACTATTAGCGAGAGAGTAGGGTAATTGCATCAATTTTGTGATGGAGCAACTATATCCTGAACACATGGGTAACTACATCACTACTAGGTGGGTAACTACACCAGTACTGGGTGGATAATTATTACCGAGAGAATAGGGTAACTACATCGATTTCGTGTTGTATAACATTCTATAAAGATGTGGGTAACTCTATCACTATTGGGTGGGTAACCCGATCATTATTTGGTGGGCAACTACTACTGAGAGATTGAGGTAACTATATCGTCCGTGGGATAACTATATCGTCATCAATTTCTTGGTGGATAACTATATCATAGACACATGAAAGGTGGGGGACCGACATGGGATATAGTAGGAAACTTGCGGATTAGACACCCACGATCCTCCTTATCAATGCAGCCAAAATGTAAACATGTGCGATCTCAAAACCCGAATAAAACAAAGAATGAACCGGCGAGACGGCGACATGGTCGACGACGCCATCGGGCGAGACGCGGAGCACGGACTCATTTTTGTTTCGATCCGACATCAGATCTGAGTTATTGTTCACTGACTATATCTTAGACCATTGCGATCCATGTGTTTGTTATCCCATTCCCTTCACAGCTCTTGCTGTTCAGCTCCGGTTAGGTGTCGGTCCCTTCAAGGGCGCTGCTGCCAGCGGTGGTTATCTGACAGCTGCTCGCTATTTGGACGAGCTACATCAATGGCCTATTAGCATTGATCAGCATCATGATATGCTAATTATCATGATATGAAAGAGTGGAATTCCGAAATTGATTTGGGGAGAACCAACTCGATTAGAGTTGTTCGAGCCAAGGTACAGGTGGCATGTCTACTCAAAAGAGTGACTTGACACCGAAGGAACGCCAAAAGCGAAGGCAGCTCTCTGGGTCCCTACCGACGCTGGGGTGTACATCAGACAGACAAGGAAATATCACGAACTTCCGTGGTTCTAATTCATACACGCACGTCGACGAAACATACACACCTTTCACCAACGATTGAGCTAAGCAAGCAGCCAAGCTGCTAAATGGATGAACGATGCACACGATCAACTAGGCCTTGTCAATGAACTCCCTATACTGATGAATATGTTGGCTTGTCGGTGCAGTGCAAAGTGATGTCAACTCATATCGACTTGTGAGCATAGGACCATCCTCAAACTGATGTAGTTACCCACTTATTCAGGATACAGTTACCACCCCAAAGTGGTACATTAAGTATAAAATGGGGTGTTCACAGAACAAGAGTGAGATCTAACTGCAAATATGAACTAATTTTTCTGTAGATGGGTAACTTGCATATCACAGCCGGGTAACTTAAGTGTTAATGGATGGGTAACTTTATGGTCCGAAAATAAGTTGTCCAGAACATATCAATATGGGATCTAGTTTTGAAGATCTGGTCGCGACTAGTCCAACAGTGAAAACGGATCTTAAATCGGATAAACGATTTGACCCACAAAACTTTTGAATTTCCGGATTTATTAAATTCTAATGAGGTAACCACCTTCGTATTATTGTTTGCATGAGAATTTTTAATTCTGCTCGCGCACAGGGTGCAGATCATGGATGTTGAACGTTCGCCTCGCATCCCCACCGTTTCCTTTTCTTCGCTCGATCGGATGGCGCGGACCAGGTTATAGAGTTAACCAATCGGCCCGACCTTTCTGAAATTAGAAATTCCGTAAAATTAAAAAAACGTTCAAACCAGCATGCTGCCAACACCGGATAGCATCATTGATTTTGGTTGTTCGGAGCACAAATTGAGTACCAACCATTGAGTATCCTATCCCATTAGATTATTCTCAACCCCCATGGTCTATTTGCATACAACCATTGAGTATATTATGAGCACATGTTGATGTAAGAGTAAATCGCATTTCGCACGAGGTATTCCCAAATTTACATTGCGCTTTTCGCAACTGTTTTCACCACCCATCAGATTTAGTAAGAAACACCAGTACTCACTTTTCACCCATCAGGTTTAGTAAGGAACACAAATACGGAAATTTCCGAAATAAAATCAAATCTGTGTATTAATAATTATAGAAGGAAATTAATAGTACACACATAAATAACTGTTTTTGTGTAGAATTTACGTGAACTCTTCGGGAGGCAGTCACCGAGCTAGTGGAAGCAACAGCAACGCCCTACCTACCTTACCTTCAGCTTGAGCTGGCTGCCGCCTGTCTCTCACTCAGTCTTCTTCTTCTCCCCGAGTGAGTCTCGACGGCCTCCCGCCACCGACAGGACACAGCTTCTCCCTCCCTCCCCCCGGTCGGCACGTGCGGTTGCCACTTCGCTTTCACCCCTCACACACACCCCTCGCCAATTTCACCTCACCTCCCCTCTCCTACCGTCACCACCAGATCTCCCCTCTCCACCAGCTACCGCATTCCCAAGATCCGAAGCGAGCGAGGGGATCAATCCATCCATCCATCTAGATCGAGCTGAGCTGACAGCTGAGCTCGCCGTCGGACAAGAAGATGAAGCGGAAGACGCGGAACAAGATCGTGCTGACGGTGTCGCTGCTGGCTGCGGCGGCGGTGCTCATCGGCGGCACGCTGGCGCTGATCCTGACGGCGGGGACGTGGCGGGTCAAGCTCAAGGAGTCGCAGGAGAAGATCTGTGACAAGGGCTGGGAGTGCTCCGGGAGCAAGTACTGCTGCAACCAGACCATCACCGACTTCTTCAAGGTGTACCAGTTCGAGAACCTCTTCTCCAAGCGCAACTACCCCGCCGCCAAGGCCGTGGGATTCTGGGACTACCAGGCCTTCATCACCGCCGCCGCCATGTTCGAGGCCCAGGGCTTCTGCACCACCGGCGGGTTCGAGATGCAGATGAGGGAGCTCTGCGCCTTCCTCGGCCACGTCGGCGCCAAGACATCTTGTATGCAACTTCTCTTTTGCTTCTTCTCCGATGATGCAGATGATGGATTGTTCTTGGGTTGCTCTGCTTCCTCTGCTCCGATTCGGACATAGAATTGATCGAGCCGTGTCCTTGCATTGCAGGTGGATTCGGCGTAGCCACCGGCGGTCCGTTGGCGTGGGGGCTCTGCTACAACCACGAGCTGGCCCCCGACCAGGGCTACTGCGACGACTCCTACACGCAGTACCCTGCGTCAAGGGCGTCGAGTACTACGGCCGCGGCGCAATCCCCGTCTACTGGTCAGCCGACAGTTCAATTGATCAATCTTCAGAGTAGAAAACGACCAAGTTTAACTGATGATGTTGCTTTCTGTTGCGATGTCAGGAACTACAACTACGGCGCCGCCGGCGACGGCATCAAGCAGGACTGCTCAACCACCCGGAGTACCTGGAGCAGAACGCGACGCTGGCCTTCGCGCGGCCATGTGGCGGTGGATGACGCCGATCAAGAAGAAGCAGCCGTCGGCGCACGAGGCCTTGTGGGCACCTGGAAGCCCACCAAGAACGACACCAACAGCAAGAGGTTCCCGGGCCTGGGCGCCACCATGAACCTCCTCTACGGCGAGTCCATGTGCGGCAAGGGGTTCATCGACCCCATGAACGTCATCATCTCGCACTACCAGTACTACCTCGACCTCATGGGTTTCGGCCGAGAGAGGTCGGGCGACAACCTCGACTGCGCCGAGCAGGCCCCATTCAACCCCGCACCCAAGAAGGACGACGAGCAGAAGCCATCGGGCGGCCAGCAGCCATCAGGCTAGCATGGATCAGATGTCCTATACATATTCTTGCCACTGCCACTGCTTGCTCTGCCGATCCTTCAGTGTGTGAGCTTTGGTGCCATTTTGAGTTAGTTGATCTGAGGACTGTATGTATGTACACTACTGTGCATGGGAGCTGTGTGTGTACCACGGTGTCCATTTTCATTTGTTGATTTTGTCACACATGTGTTTAAAGAGGAGGATTCAAAACTGAACATACCAAGACTACGGTCGACTTTCTGTATATTTTGTACTGAAATATGTTCATCTCACTGTATGCATCAGTACAATTCCCAGAGAACTGCTCTTGGTAATATATTTCACCAGTTGACTTCAGTAAGGTGTTGCTTGGCTGAGCTATTCCTCAAGTGCAACTGTTAGGATTTGGGAAACATAATCCAACAAAGCAAAGAGTTGTGGGAACAGGCAATGGTTTTGAAATAACGAAGATGTTTTGCTGCAGAATCATTATGTTTTGAAAATTGTGAAGATCATATTAGTGATGTCCATGTGTAGAAAGACATGGATCATAGAGTGGACGTTCTGAACTGAGCCCAGAGGCATCTACACCCGTTTTCGAAAAATACATTACCCGTTTTAAAATGTCCAAAAATAACGAAAGAAAATTTCACGCAGACATACTGCATTCTATGTGGCACAGCACAAAGTTTGGCACAAAAAAAAAGACATGTTTTGCCAGGGTAAAAAAGACAAATTTCGGTGCTAGAAAAAAAATGTTTCACAAGCTTTGTGTGTGTGTAGAGAATGTGGAAATGTGTGTGTGCAAATTTATTTCAGAAGCTTTTTGTCATTTACAAATATGTTTTTCATAACATGGGCAGATTTCGGTGCTGTGTGCAGCTGTGTATTTTCCAGGAATCATACCCCAAACATAGGACATGCTAGATAAGCACCATGTCTCGATAGATAACAGAAGAGTTCAGACTCCAATACACAGATAACTATTTCCCTACCACATCTCTGTATCTTACAAAGTTGAAAATAAAAAAGAGCATCTAATCTTACACGAGCAGGTTCCCTACATAAGCACATAGTGATAACATACATCATCCTTAAGAGTTCGACAGGGCTCTCCGATACAACATTCGTCTAGTCAACATACCGTCCCAAATTGCAGCACTTTGGGCCAACATCTAAGTTATCGTAGTACATTATAAGGCCACCATGGCCTCACATTACAGAAAAACTGGCTCCCCCAGACACTGGAAGGCAGATAGAGAATCATCCATGGGAGCACCGGGCACGTTGAGCTGCAGCTTTCAGGTGGTAGAAGCATCTCCATTCTGAGCGTTCTCTAACTTGACTGCCTGTCCATCAGACACATGGTTAGCATTTGCCTCTCCCGGTGGAGAGCTCTCTGCTTTCGTCTTCCGGACAAGTTCCACCACTGCTGATCCAAGCTTCTCATCGGTGAGAAGCTGGTTCGCTTGCCTGGCCCTCGTGCGCCAGAGCAGCCNCCAAGTGGAGGATATTTACCGCAACCTTGGCAAGTAGTACAATATTGGTGCATAAATAGAGATGGAGGAGCTATATAATAAAGCAACACGATGGTATCAAGCCCAACAAATGGAAGATGAACATCATTGCCATAGTTATATGTATCAGCATCGATCGATCGATGCATCTTCTTGTATAGGTTGTGTGTGTACGAATGAGAGGCATCGATGCATCTTCTTTTATAGGTTGTGTGTGTACGAATGAGAGGCATCAGTTGTCCGATGAAAATAGCGCAGTGATCATTTGATTCGGCGCGTTGTTCAATTTCGACTGGTTTAGGAGGTGAATCTCATAAGAGGCAAGGACCAGGTGATGGATTGTGATCATCTTAGGAACTACATTGGATCCTTCGCCTTGACGTTTCATGGCCCTAGTGATATGTAGCGTCCTTTGAAGCATTGGCTTGCCAAGGGAGGCCTCAGTGATAGTTTTTAGTTCGATGGAAAATATATGTAGTGTATGGAGCCCGCACCGAACTGTAGTGATGGGCTCAGCTTAAATAAAAAAAGATTAATTTATCCGCCCATCGCCTAACGCTCCCACCATTTGTGTGTCAGCCCAAAAAATCAACTTTTTATTTACTTGAACCGACCCAACTTGTTAAGTCGCATTTGTTCTCAGAAGTTTAATTTGAGTCCATGATCTACTATGTATGTAACTGTTCAAAGGCATCATAGCTCCCGAGCTCATATGCTCTTACCCGATTAGGAAATTCAAAAGAAAAATAGTAAGATATGTAAAAATAATCTGAAAAGGTGGCAATAAGACAATAAGAATATGAAAGTTTTTCACGTGTAAAGTTCGTGATGAAATGAGATTTGTGTTTTTCTATGCAAAAAACAAAAATCTGTCGCTATTATTGAATCTAAAAATATATATTTGTATAGCACTGATTTTGACTTTTCACAGATAGAGCCAAAAATGTCATTTTAGCATGGAATTTTGCACGTGTGTAGAACACTTGCATAGGTTTGTTGCCACTTTTTCAGAAATTTTGACATGTTTTACAATTGTTTAAAAAAATTCTACTCAATCCGAAATACATGATCTCGGGAGCAAAACTGCAGCCCACTGGAACAAAGGATGAGTTGCAGCAACGAGCGATCTCAGAAGGCGCAAGGACCAAACAGTGCGCCTAGACATCAGTGCAGGGTCAGGAGGCAGCTACGGAGGTATTGTCCGAGAGATTATATCGCTACGTTCCCTCATTGGGATTGGTCGCCACATGTTGCTCCTATGACCACAAGATGAATTTTGTATCTCACGAGACATTATGCTGAATCAGTAAAGAGCGGGATGATCAATAAAAAGTGTGCAGTAGACAATTCTTGTAACGGGGCAGGACAATTTTGCAGCAAGAATGGGCAACCACATAGTGCCCAGAACACACTTTTCGAATAACATTGGCACCATGCAACTATAATATCTGAAACAAAACTAGCAAGGATCAGTCCTAACTCAGAATTAGAGCTAATTCTTAACACACTACAATACTTTGGTGGTAAAAACAATTACAACTGGCTAAATCAACACAATATATTACTTTGGTCTTTAACTTCCACTATTACAACATAAGTGCGAAAAATATCCGCACTTTAGTTGGTGCTACAAAACAACAGCACGACCACAACATTCATACACTAGGGGAAAAAACCTAACATATGTTACAGAATTTTGGAGCTCACAAGATACCAGTCAAAGAGAGCATGACCTCACATCCATTCTCCTACAGCACTAACACACTTCGATTAGCTTCTCGAGGCCAGAGCAAATTGCATTTAGCTACGATTGGTCACTTGGGACGATGCATCCACTCTGGACATGATCAATTTCATTCATAGGCATGCCTAGGAGTTGCTAGTAAGATCACTGTCGTCATTGTCAACAGTTGTATCTGCTTCCTTCACCTCCTGAATCATCTTGAGGACTTGCCAGGCAGTTGGCCGACTCTCTGGCGAGGACCGAACGCAAGCAGATGCAATGTCAACAATCATCGAGAGGCGCTCGCTGTCCACTCCTTCGTCTTCCCTCGCTGACAGGGCATAGGTCTGGAGGTTGGTTGCCACCAAGACTGAGTGCTCAAGCGGTGTCTTGCCGCTGAGGAGCTCGAGGAGAAGGACACCAAAAGCATAGACGTCTGATTTGGGGGTTAGCCTTCGGTTGGAATTCATATTTTCTGGTGCTCTGTACGCAGCGTCGTCTTTGACTTCTGATGATTCCAGCAGGAACGACAAGCAGTTGTCAGTAAGGCAAGCCTCAAAGTCTGAACCAAGCAGGACATTGGAGGATTTGATGTTTCCATGAACAAGTCGAGATGCTTGATGAATGTAAGCAAGGCCCTGTGCAACATCTTCAGCTATCTTCAGGCATGAAGTCCAATGAAGTGGTTTTGCCCGGGATGACCTGGAACCTGCAATCAATTTTATTTTGTTGAGCTAATAAGCACCACTGGAGAAAATTTCTAGTTCCACCAGCTACGACATTACTTGCTATCCTATGAATGTCTAAAGGTCATGTTGATATATTCACTTGTGAAGAGTAATACACCTGCAGTATAGATAGCATGTGTACATGAGAGAATGATTTTTCATAACGAAAGTAACCAGCATATCAAACAAATAAACCTACTCTATCACTACATTCCAATAACACTCCAAAGACAAGAAGTAAATACTATACTGTTGCCAACAACCAGCCCACTATTGAGGATCAATTCATCAACTTATGCACTATGTCTGCTATTCAATTATACTTCTGCAATCTCCAAATCTTTGTCGAAAAATATTATTGCATACATTATTATCCAAAAAAACAATTAACAAGTTACTGTTACCATTATGCTCTTGATCGTGATTGCAAGTTCAATAAGTAAACTCATAAAACACCGCATTTTCTCTCAATTCCTTTTCTGAAATCGAAGTTTGTGAATATTACAAATATTTACTTTTGTAACCATTACACTTTCAGAGTTTGTGGGGTTAATAAGAAGTGCACGACAGCAAAAATATTTAGTGCCAGTAGATAAAACATTACTACTACTCATTATCGTACATATGTGTAATCATGTTTAAAGGTTTCTGTGTAACAAGAGAAACTGAGTTATTCGCCAGTGTATCGATAGCACGTTGATAAGCGGATGAAGGTCCACAGCCAGAGCAACCAAAATACCGAACGAATAAAGCTGCTTTCACCTGATTTCGACACACTAGTGCGAATTTCTACTGTCCTAAGAAAAGAGAAAACCGGCATAAAATATGTACTATGCTGTCCCCAACAGCCAGCGCACCGACATGAAACATACTGTGTTCCCAAACAACCATTATTGTGAAAGATGAACTCATCAGCTTATGCATTTCTTCCAGAGCACCAAAAATTCAATTATACTTCTGCAATTTCCAAATATTTGTAGCTATTATGCTCTTGATGGTGAATCCAAGTTCAATATCAACTCTGTAAAACATCGAACGAGCAGTTACCAATTGCTATTTGGTAATCGTATGTTCTACAAATTTCCCTTTCTCAAATCAAGATTGATGATATTAGTATATTACAATATTCCCCTTTGTTATCTCTCGACTTGACCTTACAAAGGTGACATATTTATTCATCGTTTCCTTTCCTGAATTTAAGTCGATGTTTGGTCTAGAGCAGTGATCACACGTTACTAAGAGGGCTCCATTCCAGACACTGGACGATGCCCTACTAATAATGTTCAATCCCACAAGATCTGGTCGCGTGCTAGATCGGTAAACACTTGCAGTTTGCTTTGTTTAATGGCTCAAACAGAAAAGCATAGCAGTGAACCCATAAAGCACAAGACACATCATACATAGGTCCATGGTCCACCCGAGGTGCACTCATTCTGCTGCCAGATTTTCACATGGCAAGTCTTCTGAATTTCAATAGGTTGCCATGTTAGGATGAACAATGTATAGTCTAAAAAGTAATGTCAGCCTAGCCCACTCTAATAGTAATCCACTAGAGTTGCATATTCAAACATAATTGTCGCAATCCAGTCCAGTGTAATTATCAGCTAGTAGGAAGCTAAATACTTGTCAGATTCTGAGGAGCAACAAGTGAAGCAAATCAGCTTACCATGGATGAGAGAGTGTAGGCTGCCATTGGGCTGGTAGTCGTACACCAGCAGACGCTCCTCCTTGGCCTGAAAAAATGACCGCAGCGGCACGAGGTTGGGATGCCGCAGCCGCCCAATCACATCCATGTTCTGCTCGAAGGTCTCCGGCTCGGAAGCCGCCGGGCCAATCTTGGCCGCGTCCAGCCTCTTGACAATGACAACGAGCCTGCCGTCGAGCACCGCCTTGTACGTCGTCCCCACGCTCCCGCGGCCGAGCACCTCCGCCGACGCGCGCATGAGCTGCTCGAGATTGTAGCTCGTGGTTTCGCCCGCGCAGAACGTTAGACAGCCGCTCCGGCCCAGCCGGCGAGCCTTCTCCTCCGGCATCATCATCGCCGCCGCCTCCTCGTCGTCCCGCACGCACTCCACATAGCCAATGTCGGCGGTATCCAGCTCCCTGCTCACCTGCGACACGGCCGCGCTCTTCTTGGGGCTCGGGTACGCCGCCGTGCTGGGCCGCCTGTGGTTCTTCTTGCCTCTCCTGGCCGCAATTATGCCGCAGACAAGAAGCGCGGCCGCGAGAGCTGACAAGGCAACCGCGACAGCCATTGCGGTCCTCTTCTTGATTCTGTGCGCGCGTGGGGAGGAAGAGGCCGGCAAGCCTAAGCCCTCCCGCTGCGGGCCGTCGCCGCCAGTGGCATCGGCGCTCTGCGCGGGCGGAGCGGCGGAACTGTTGCCGTGGAAGAAGAGGAGGTGGGAGCCGCGGCACTCGCGGCGGACGACCTCGCCGCAGAGCCCCGGATTGCCCGCGAACACCGCGGCGTCCATGAGCGCCATTGTGACGGTGACCGGCACGGGGCCGGAGAAGTTGTTGTAGGAGACGTTGAGCAGCCTGAGGGAGGATTGGTTCCAGGCCGGGACGGAGCCGTTGAAGTGGTTGGCGTCGAGGCGGAGGGAGGCGAGATGCGGGAAGGCGGCCTCGATGCCGGGCGGGAGCGCGCCGGAGAGGCGGTTTCCCGAGAGGTCGATGGAGCGGAGCCTGCGCAGGGAGGCGAGCGAGGCCGGGAAGGGGCCCGAGAAGCGATTCCCCGCGAGGAAGAGCGCCTTGAGGTTGGCGAGCGCGGAGAGGTCGGGGACCGGGCCGTGGAGCGCGTTGGCCTTGAGGCTGAGCACGCGGAGCTGGGCGAGGCCCGAGAGGGTGTCCGGCGGGAAGGTGCCGTTGAGGCCGGAATGTTCGAGGACGAGGTGGGTGATCTGGCCGCTGGCGGCGGAGTCGCAGGTGACGAACGGGTGGGAGCAGGGGGAGGCGGTTAGGGGGAAGGAGCCGAGGTGGGAGGTCGGGTCGGCCTTGGCGAGGAAGGCGGCCAGGAGCGCGGCCTGCGTGGGCGGGGCTGAGGCGAGCGTGGCGGAGGGGGGCACGGCGGCGTGGCCGGCGGGTATCGTGGGCTGCGAGTGCGACACGCCCGCGCCCGCGCCCCCTTTGGTGGCGGCGGAGGAGGGTACCGGCGCGGGAAACGTGGGCTGCGAGTGCGAAGCGGCGGATGCGGTGGCGATGGCGGCGAGCAGGAGGAGGAGGGGGTGGGGCGCCGGCATTTTTGGGTTGAGGTTTTGGGGTTGGGGAGGTGGTGGATTTCAGTGGAGTGGAGTCATGGAGTGTGGGCTGCGGCGGAGTGGAGCGGAGTGAGGAGGTCGGGGCGGGTAGGTGGCTCGGGGTCAGGGGGCGGTCGCTGTGGCACGTGGTGGTCAGTGTTTCTTGTTTCCCTCCCTCAGAATATAAACGTTCGTACGGAGAAGCTTTGTTGCCAGAGACAGATTGCTTTGCTCCGAGTTTAAACGCGGTACGTGCTCGAATCATCCTCGCGTGGTTAAACGCTAATCATCCTCGGAGTACATGTGGAGAAAAAGAACAGTTTGTTTCACGTGATACGAACATGGGGTACACGAGTACATCAGGTGCATGTCTTGAGTCGCTGCGTCATCGCATCGCCAAACATTCTTCTGCTCTGCGTGACGGAAGTACAAACGAGAACACCGGGGGGCACCGTGGGTTAACCATTACCGGCACGCCGAGAGTGTTTGAAAAATCGGTTTTGCTACTTCTACGTCGATTGAGAACTGAGACTTAGTTTAGAGCTCATTCACTATTTGATCGGTGCGGATGGAGCGCAACTGCAACGAAGACGAGAATGGAGCAAGCCGGAGTCGTCGGAGACACGGCTCGCCGCGGCGGAGACGGTGGAGGCAAGCAAAAAATCTTAACTTGGAGGGTACGAGGTTGTCGGAGCCGGACAAGAAGGATGGGTTTAGAAGAATGGTCAGAGCTGCGGTGGATCGGCAATGGAGTAACTGAGCATAAGACAAGACGACGAAGCGCAGCGGCAGCCCGCCGACCGCGGATCGGGTGGATGATGGCATTCGACTCAGAACTAACTATTGCCGGCACGCCGAGTGTGTTTGAAACATAGCCGTTGATGGTGCTGGGTGCGACGTCAGGGGGACGACGTAGTTGGTTAACCGTTTGCTAACGTTCTGGAGCTTTACTCCTACAACGGTACTGTGGAGAAAGGAACCATGCATGGTCCACGAGAAAATACGAAACTGCGTGGCCCTCCAACGTGTCTGCCTTTCCTGTGGCACTTTCGTCGGCAAGCGACCAGCGTCGTCTGCTTTCTCCTTTTGATTTCGTGTCTTGTTGTGTCATGCGTGATCAGCAACCATCCCGAATTCCCGATGCTGGAGGCCAATTGCAGGACCCAGCCTATTCTGCTCTGCTCTGGGCTCTCCATGGAACCGTAAACGACGGACGGCAAGGTCTGAATTCGGTGAACCATACTCGACGACGACGACGAACGAAGCCAGCTTGGGCTGGGCTGCTGGAGCCCACGACCTGCACATTTAGCCTGGTCGCGATCACCGGGTAGGACTGCGCGCGCGTACGACGATGAACTGTATAAACTGAGTGCTCCTGCTGAGACTGCAGTCCTTGCCACCGTGGAAAGAAACGTCGCGTCACGTGTGCTGCCGTGATCAAATTATAGATGCTGCCGGGCCCCAATCGTCAGCGAGCGGCCGTGGAGCGTTGTTTACATCTGAATCTTGTTTGGGAGCAAGGTAGAGCTGCTATTTTATTTGAACGTTTGGAATTTGTGTGCCCGGAACTGCAAGATCGCAGTGTTCTTTCCGTCCTACCGCGCCCGTACGAATCGCTCTCATGGTTCAAATTTTAAAACCTCCGGCAAATCTATGGTTAAAAGGATATGTCATGTCATGGTCGTATTGTGTCAGCATTCGGTGTGTTATCTGAAACTACCCTGTAGTGTTTGAGAACAAGATCAAGCGTCGTTTACGACGAAATTGAAACTTCCACCCACCTCCTGCTCTATATGTTGTGCAAACCATCACTTTTGGGCAGATTTGTTTTGCAGTTTTCCGCCAAGTGTTGCCCTAATCTCTTGCACGTATCACCACTTGGTCATCTGATCAACTGTTTAGCCCTATTTACAGCAAAATCGATATCTAGGATCCATGTCAATGCTCCAATTAACACACACAAATTTAATTAATCTAAAAATTCATACTACAAAGTACTTATGAGAGCTAAGCCCGCATGTCTGTCAATGCTTCAATTGATTAAAAAATTAGGAATTTTGAAAATCTTAAAAATGATTATTCATCAACAAATTAGAACCGTCCAAAAATCAAGATTTTTGTCGGTTCCTTAGAGGGCGTAATAAACCTACTTTTGAAAATTAATTGTCAATTCAAAAGTTTGAACAAGCACACTTGCATAGGAAATTTATGAACTTATTGTTATGTGACTTTTTGTACGTTTAATCAGTTTCTTATGATCTATTTAGCGCGTCAAGAATGTTTTCAAATATAAGCATAAAAACATTTTAAAGTAATAACTGATGCTACATATAGAATGGAGTATATTACATTCTAAAGTGCTCAAATTTGTTTCACAGTCTATAGATGAATAATAATAAAATTATGAATTTCTAAGTTTTTTTTTAGATTTTTGTACATTAATTGGAACATTGACATGCGCGGGGGTGGTAGCTATCGGTTTTGCGGTCAACATAGCTAAATAGTTGATTAGCTGATCAATTGGTGGAAACTGCAATAGATTAGACCACCACATGATGGAAACCGCAAACAATCCGTTCAAGTGGTGGTTTGCGCAACACATGGAGTAGAAGGTGGTGGAAGGTGCAATTTCCTCTGTTGTTTATTTAGCTCGGCAGGAGCTGGTGATCCAAGAGGCGTACGGAAGACAAAATGGTTGTGCTCCAACTGTTGCGAGACCAGTGTCTTAGAAGATCCGGACATTTTTCGCTGACGTTTCTTTGCCAAGTGTCAAGATGTTGTTTGAAACTTGATGTTGGTTTCCTTGGTGTTGGTGCATGCTTTTGTGCACCTCTCTTGTAATAAGTAGCTTATTTGCTCTTTTGATATGTCCAAATTTCCATAAACTCTATTTTTTGTTTATTGGTTTTTATTTTGTATTAACACTGGCTGTTTTTTAATGAAAATTGGGGACGGAAGGATCCTTAGGTTAAAAAAATGATCCTGCTAAGAATTCCAGAACAAACTTGGCAAGGATTACATATATATCTCTACTCGCTTGCAAATGTGGACAAGTTAAACACCCCACCAAGCCTCTTCTTGAAGAAACGCACTCCCTCTGTCATTTGCGAGCGTTGTTCCTAGTTAGTGACAAAATGGCATATCTTGTTTGAATGTTCTTTCTCCTTTGGGGTGTGATTCATGTTCAATATTTCTCCTTCTTGCTCTTCGTTATGGGCTATTAACTTGTTGTGAATCTATCTTGCTAGCGTCTGGCATTCTGGTGCCACGAATGTAAGCACTAAATCATCATTAGGTTGAAATTAGCATACACTAATCATGCTTACAACACCAAATGAATTTGTTGATAGAGAATTAGGAGATGATCTTACGGGTGATTGAAGTGGACATGATTGTCTGCCCGGTGCATGTGATACTTGAGGTTGGAGTAGTCCATGTAGATGTAGCAGGCGCGTCGTAGTCGTGTACGAAGCCCATGGACGCAGACATTAACCTCAAAGGTGGTCGGCGGTGATCTTGGCTTTCCCACATTGTAGCAGCTCCCCTAGATCGGATTGGTGTGGTTGGAGACTTTTATAGCTAGAGAACGAAGTGTGAACGTGTCAACCCCTTGAAACCGAATACCCCCTTTCACTTTATATATGATGATGCGCTGCAGGGGACCCAAACCCTCGTTTGGTTTAGGCGCCCCCGGTTAGGGCACTATCGTTAGGGTGGAGGGCCATGAACGTTGGTTCATTGATCCTCTCTTTAATGTTCCATTTTACTCGGTCAGGAGCAGAAAGATCACTAACATTCTCCCCCTTCATCGTTAGGCTCAACTTCATTCTCCCATTCTCCACAGGAATAATGTATAATAAGGTGCTATAATAGCCTATGACATGTCATTGAACCTGAATGGAAACAATCTTATTTGTATTCAACCTCGGCAGGATTTCAAGCACAGAGTGTTGCAGCAAGTAACTCTTTCCCCACAAGGATGAATTGGGGATATCAAACACAATAATCTAACAATCTCTCCTTCTTCCCCTCCAGCAAATCCTACAAAACGTGAGGGATTTTTTTTTCAACTCAACCATGGTGGTTGTCAGGCAAACAGGGTTATTAGAACGATATGAAACTATATTACAATAAATAAAATTAAATGTGATGGTGCTATAAAGAAAGGTTGACGGAGGATCTAATATAAAAACATAAAAAAGGTAGTGGGGCAAGATAATAGATGTTTCTTGTAATAAAAGGTGGAGCGGGGTTCATGGGTTCACTCGGCCTCTTTCTCATAAATATGGTGTCACAAATATGACACTTACCAATAAGATAAAATGCAATACAACTTTCTGTTGTATATTATGATTAAAATAGGAATGGGAATCACGTGAGAATATAGATCTGATGCAACACATCTAACTAATATTCCCTTGAGCAAGTGGGTTGTTCGCATGCTCAGAATTAAGTGGCAACACAGAGTATGCCATAAAAAACAATAACATCATGTTCGATAATCTCATGTGTTTAGTTGAACTAGCATACACCACCTATTCTGTTATTAGGCATACATAACGATATCACATCCCATTATCCCTACTAGGGAAGACACGCGAAGTTAAACACCATAGTAGGTCCCATATTTTCTGTATTATCCAATTGCTACTACCAATCTACGCCAACTAATACGCCCCCCTCACACACCCTAGCATACTATTCTGATCAGAACAAACATATAAGAACATGGTAGTAATATATATCTATAAAATACATCATAGCTCATACTGAAATTGCCTCTCATATCAAAATATCCACCATACCATAATGTAAATATGACCAAAATTATGTAGGGCAACTCATATGGTTCTATACATGATAGCATTTAGAGAGAGATAGATCAATCTACTGTCACAAACACGTACTCTAGAGGTGGATTACCCCTTCTCGGCATGGTGGTGATGGCGAAGATGTTGGAGAGACTAGAGAGGCAACCGGAGGTGAATCCGACATCGCCTTCCCCTCCAATTTTCGTTGGCGGCAGAGTTGTGTCTCCTATTTTTGGCGTTTCTATGGTGGCGCCGAGTTTTTATCTGGAGATCGCAAATGGGGTATTTAGAGCATCTCGAACGATGCTCTGAATAGCCCTCCCAATGGGCTATTGGGGCGCTGGACACGAAAATCCCTCCTAGCCTAGTCCCAATAGCGGCAAGTTTGTCTGCATGACCCAATAAATTGTAAGCAGTGTGGGAGTGTCGAACAGAACCGACATCGATCAATAGGGAGTGGTGTGGGAGTGCTGAACATAAGCGACAAATGGCACCACGTCGGGTACCATCATGCGGGCCATCCCTACCAGCAACACATAGCGTCGGCCAAACCTATTGAAGGCGAGCAATGGCGCCAGTTAGCTTAACTTTGAGCGAGCAACGGTTTCCCAAGCGGACGCATACGCGTCTTTCTTCGCCTTCCTCCAAGCGTCACCTGCGTTAGTGCATGCCTGGTGCCTGCAATTACACAGGGTGGTTGCAAATATTTTCGTGGAAAGTATTTTTAGTATATCGAACCCACGAGAGCAATAAGGTTGGCACTACATGCCCCCCGACTACGCTGTAAAACACAGTCACGTTCGTACCCATACCGTAGTCTGGAAATAACCTACTCTACAAGTTGCTAGTAAAAAACATTGTATGAGAGGTTTGTAATAACTAGTACACAAAGTATAGACCAAATAAAAGTAAACAAGCGGGTTGTAACTGTAGAATTGAATAGAGTAAAAGCGGTGTCTAGCCATTCAGTCTCACTAGCTAGTACTAGAGAGGTGCAACTAAGTGGCAGCGATCTATTAAATTTACAAGAGATACTCCTTACACAAATAAGTGATTCCCCGTAATTACCGGGCTGTCCCAAATGTGTGTACCACATATAACCCTACGCCGTTGTCACGCGAAGGATGTTAGCACACTGCCGGAGAGGGTCACACAAACACATCTATCTCCTCCGTGCATGTGTCACAAAGAGAGCGTACAATACTAGATTATGCCACGAAGTCTAATGTTGATTTAGGAAAAAAAATACTAGTAAAAAAATTGACCATGTTCATTTGGTTAATGAATCAAGCGTCAAAATTGGTGGATAAAATTGGCTTTGGGAAGAAGGCAGGCTCGAAAAGCGATAACCTCCATGATCATGCTTGTCTCGTGGGAAATTTGAAAGGACCGGTATACAAGGGTCTTTTGGCACCTGCCACCACCTCCACCATCATCAATTCATCATTGCGAAGAAGGTTGAAACAAAAATGTGGGGTTTAGCCGGGGCTATATCTCTGAGTAAATTAAATGTCGGGAGAGTATAATTTTGTCCAAGTCATAGGATGTGTCCTAGACATTTGTCTTTAAAATCTTCTTCTTAATTAATAAAATGGTAAATCTTTTTCCTTGTTTTAAAAAATACATCAGACATGAGACCAACACATACTTACGGATAGGATGTACAAATCAGTCAGTTGACCACTATCATTTACATTGAGTAAATTCAAGTACAAAATGCTTTCATAGATTTTAAAGAAATCACAATGGATGCAAGTAGCATAATATCATTATTATACATTAAGCTCCAGTACAAGTCACCGGGATATAGAAGCCAAAATATAATAAGAGCAGATGACTGATTGACCAGGCAATGAATCATAATAAACTCGCCACACTTTGGCTGTTCCATTTTTATGGTCTCCCATCCTATGTCCCTATCACAGGCATGCTCTAGTTTCTTCCATGGTGTCTTTCTCCTCTGGCTCTCTCTACGTGTCATATTTTCTTGCAGCTAACCACACGAGGCAACAGTACAAGAAATGTACAAATTTATCCGCACGAATACGAATTGCATCTATTCCCCCCATTCAATAAGAATTGTTACAGGCTTAGCACTGCGAGTGCTCTTACCACGAACAAGCATATAGTACCTAGATCCATGCAAGATCTCCATAACAATATCAACACAATGCTTCCTAAACTACCCATACGCAATGTTGCAATGTACAATATCTATTTCTTCATTGCCTGGTCATATTGGACTGGTTCGAATCTGAAGTTATACTCTTTCTGACACGATGGAATTTTCCCTACAGAAAAGAACATAACAGTACTAAACATCAATTCAGAAGTACCCGGTGGGAGAAAATGGTAAAATAAGTTTGAATAACATGAGGATTACCTCTCGAAAGATTTCTTCTACCAAAGATTTATCAGCAGTATTCTTTGAACTGAAGAACAGCTGATTTGCGTATTGAATCCTTATGTTTGGAATATTGACTGCTGAGAAATATTCACGAAGAACAACTCCAGGAGTCCAAATTTCCATACATTTCATGACAAAGATGCCGCAATCATGCCTAGACATCAGATAAAGCACAATTAAATAATACGGATGCAAGAAGATATATTTCACAAATGGCTGGCAACGAAGATCATGAAACCCCATGGTTTTAGATGACGTTACCCGTTGCCTTGTCTTGGCATAGAAGGATAGACGATTCTGAAATTATCGAAACTGTACTCTGGATCAACTAACTCTTTCCACAATTGCTTGAAATTACCAACCTAGATACAACACATCACTAAACATTCAAGGTCCACATACTCCAAAATAAGTACATGAAAAAACTAAGAGAAAGATTTGGAAATAAAATTACTTACAAACAAGCCTCTGACCACAACTTGATAAAGAGACTTCGCACTGAGTAAGGAATCCATAAATACAAATTGACGGTTTTGGAGATCGACGACAATTAGAAACCAGTGCTTACAATGGCATACAGGAAAAAATAGCTGTAACAGAAAAACATTTGAAGTTCATATAAGAATCCAAAAATAGTGTTGAACACGTAGGCGTAACGGTGGAGTTCTATGGTGGCGAAAACATATAATCATGCCCAGCAAAGACGCGGAATGGTAGTGAATAGAGAGAAAGATTCTTCTGATTTTTTAAACACATATTAGGCATAATAACTAGGATTGCGATCAATAAGAGCATATCATACCAGTTCACATGCATCAATTTTCTTTGCTAGACTTGCACCTTTGAAAGCATTTTTTATAAGTTTAAACTGATCTTTGTTATGGTATTTGAGAATGTTTTCCTGCAAAATACGTAAGAATCAGCACACAGACCATAGCAAAATAGATTTTCGCATTCATATATTAAAACACACGGAGCTCGAAATAAAGAGAACAATTACCCCAATATAAGAGAAGAAGTAATGCTTTTTGGAAACTGACGGATGGCAATCATCATACAGTTTCCGGCATAGAACAGAAATCAAAAAGTTATTGACATGACCCCCTGGCATCAGTGACGTGCCAAGAGAGAGGTAGGAGCAGCGAACTTTGCGATATATAATGGCAGTCATGCTGTTCAAAACAAAGATAGCATATAAATTACAATAAGATGTGCTGGAATAACTTTTTTTGCACAACAGAGGATCATAAGAATACTAATTGTGCAACAGAAATGAACCAGAATAGATATATATACCATTGATATCTTTCTCTCACTCCAAGTCTGCAAAACACTGCATAATACTTCCTCTCGAGAGTAGAGACCGGAAATCGATTTGCTTGGAGGACAGAAGAAAGATTGGATTGAAGAACTCTCCTCGGACCATCAAGTGGTTTATTTTCTCCAGAAGAACAATTGATGCCCTTTATTATGTGCTGAACATCGGACGCAGGGGTAGAATCGAAAGAGCAATTTACATCAGGCTTTGCAGAGCTTCTAATGCTATTGGATATGGCCTTAGAAGCATCATTGGGTTCTGTACACAACTGACTGCAGCTCACATTCAAATTGCTTTCACCAGTAACCTGTGCATCTGGAGAACCATTGGACTGCAAGGGAAAAATGTTAATATCCTTATTTTGATGGTATGATAAGCAGCGTAAAAGCATCGCAGCTCAGAGATTTACCAAAAAAAAAAAGACTTACAAGCTGGGCTTTCACAATTGTGTCATTAGCAGAAACTGGAGAAATTGTACATTTACTCATACTAATCACACCTTTTTTACCGGGATGATTAGTATTTGATTGCTGAAAATGATTCAAAGTTACCATGGCACAGTTCTGCACACCAGAAAATGAAATTATGCGTCAAGAGCGAAGGATTGTTTTTTATAAGAACTTGAACAAAAAAAACTCTGCCCAAAATAACTTGAACAAAATCATTTACAATGGTATACAATAATGTTGAGATTTGATTAGCAAGATACAAAATGTAACATAAGCAAATTATCATTTTAGGTCGTTTGTAGCAGGAATCCGGGTGGCAGACTTAGTAGTTCCAGGTATATTGGAGGAGCAACATTCAGAGTTTCCGGCATCACAGAACTAGATAACTGAGAGAATGGAGATGAACTCTAATACCTGGACCCAGATTACCAAATACTAATGTACAACATATACAGAACAATATATACCAGAAGTTGCAAACGCTAGAAAAGTAGTAAACTAATTAATCAACAGTAATATACTGATCAGACAGTAATTCACGTCATAAAAGTCTTACGTAATAAAAATGGATCTAGCCCTCATATGGATTAGGCACTAACCTTTTCACAAATACGCTGGCTGAGCGTCACAGGAAGAATCGGAAACAAATCATCCACGCCACAGCCAAGCTGTGTATCAGGATCAGAGAGAGTCTTGCTGGCGTTCACCATTTTCTCGGGATCAGCAGGTTATTTCAAACTGGCATTGGGAAGGAAGAAGGCGGCCGCGGGCAGCATCTATATATCATCATCTGGTTCTGTTTGCCAGTTAATTAAGCTCGCTCCCACCAACCGCTTGACAGGCAGCATCACATCCTGTTGCGACCATGACAACATACATGCGGCGGGGGAGTCAAGGCCGGAGGAACGATCGAGCTTGCTGAAGGAAGACGAGATGGCGATCTTCACATAGTGACGACATGATGGAGTAAGACTGGCACATGTTGGAGATCTCTCATCATTTCCACATGTATAATGACGACACCCGAAGCGGAGGCTATTTCTTCGCCGTTCCTCGTTCCTTTTCCATTATCTATTTTTAACCGTTTTTACCGCCCACAAAATCACATACTACTAGTAATACTGCACAATTGCCAGTTTGCTTGTTCTGTTTCCCGTCCGTCCACAGGACAGGAAACGAAACGTAAAGAAGCTAAACTCTGAAATCGATCTGCAAACAGATACGGCTGCGGCGGCGCACCTCGGCGATCGCCGGTCTCCGCAAGGTCCAGGACTTGAGCGCGTGTCGGCGGGGGCCTCCACATGGACCAGTACAAGGAGGAGGAGCTTTTCATCCAGCGAGTTGAGCGGCGGCTCTGGTGCGGTCTCCGCGGCCGTAGCAGCATGGGCATACGCGACGGTGCAGGCCACCGCCGCCGCACGCCAGGGTGGAGAGTCGGAGAGGCGACGCACCTCCAAGAACTCTGCGGCAGGGCAGTCGCCCGGTCCAAACTCCAAACTGCTGCGTGTTCCGCCGTCGGTGCAAGGTCCAAGCTAGCTAGCAAGCACAGCACCGCCACGAGCTTGTCGATGGAACAATTGATTGAAGCTAGCTTGCTTTGCCATCTCGCGAGCCAATTCCCGCTGCACGACTACGCAACAGCATCTCGGCATGTGGAGCTTCCCCCCTCCACATCCCCAACTACCGCCAAGCGAAGACATCCCAATTCCCAACAGCTGAGATAGCCAGCTGTGGATGCACAATGAGAAGAAGAAAGCACGGACGGGGGACATACCATGTTGCGCTGGTCAAAGGACAATGGCTGAGGATAAAAACAAAATGTGAGGTGGAGATAATTCTCTATACCTCATAATCCCAGTCTTACAAGTCAAGACATTACATAATGTGATAGGAAGTCCGAAGTCACGGACGATTAATCATGGATAGGGTGGGTAGATAAGGTCAAGAAGAACTAATGATTTGTGCTAGAAAATCAACACGTTGGTCCTTAAGTTATTTGTTTTAGCTAGCTGTAAATTATCTTTCTCAAGAATCAACAAAAAAGAATACAGGAGACAGTTGCTGGCTTCCTGGAATTTGAAACTGCAGTACTTCGGCAGATCATCAATACTCCCGCAGAAAAAGAGATCATCAATATGGCTCGAATTATCCGTGCATCCAGAGAGCAGCACGACCGCCCCACAGAACCGATCGATGCAACACCAGGGTTTTCATAACAGGAGCAAGCACCAGGTCGAACTCGAACGACCATCATAGAGCTAAGGATATAACACCGGCACCGTAAATCATCTCACATAGGATACAAGCGGCAGAACCAAAAGCAGAGCCACCAGCAACTTAGGCTCTCTTTCTTCAGAGTGTACTGATGCATGTAAAGCAAAGCATCAAGGATTCCGGAACCTGTCTGCTACTATCCCTGTAAAAGCAACATATCAGATATACGAATTATGCAGTAGATAGCAAGGCCAGTTATAGAGAAGGGGAAGAGCTCATGTTTATACCTACTAGAAGGTCCTTAAGAAAGGACCAAGGGTAGTCTAAGCCTTTCTCTTTTTCCGTGGTGGAGTATCAACATATTTACCTGCCAGAGGTGAATCGCTGCTTTGTTATAAGAACAAGAAACCAGTTACAAACAACATCATAGTTAACTCTCTGCATTCCTCAAAAGAAGGCGTATAGATTTTGGTCAAAACAATGTAAAGATTGACCAAGTTTATACAAAAGAACTATTAGCATATACAATGTCAAGTCAATATCATTAAACATATTTACATAGTTTTATAATTATCAATATTTTTTCCTACAAGGTTGGTCAAAGTTAACATTACTTGATTTTTCAGATATACGCCTTGTTTTAAGAAACAGAGGTAGTATTTAATAAGCATCTTTATTAGGGTCTAGCGCTAACCCTCTAGCATCGTCCTTAGACAAAGCGTGAACATCATGGCTCTGGTCGACCACGGCGCTGTCCAGCATGAGCCAAACAGATTAGAACTGATACAATGATCAAGTGCACACGCAAATGAACTGTGCTAGGCAGCCACCTGGGCTGTACTATTCTCAGCACTGTACCCAGAAACAGAGATTTACACAACACAGGCTTCCTCAGCTCGGCTTTCCCAGTCCTCTTGCCAACCGAAGATACGTGAAACACACAGACAATGACTACATTGACCAGGGTCAATCAGATAAGGTACATGATAGGCACTTTCTTGTTAACAGAGGGCGGCGACATTCCAGCCATTGCACCAGGGGCGGTCTGCAAGGGAACCAGTAGGAATGAATAAAACATGTCAAATTCAGAAGGGCTGTGAACCCTTGTGCACCTTGTAAAGATAAAAGGCATACAGAAACCAAAAGAATGAACCACGACGCTAACCCTATGCTCGGGAAGATTGTTTGTCACTTATGTTAGTGCACTGGCGGATCCACTTGAGGACAATGGCTTGCGATACATGGCAAAAGAGCGTGAGTTACCGGTAGACCCAATGGTAAATCAACTATGCGGACCTGGAATGATGAGTCCTTTGTCTCGCGCAAGTAGCTCTTGTTTGAATAAGACAACACAATCTGAACTCTTGATAAACCAGCTTAACTATCTCTCTTGGAACCGAGTTATCAGATTGAACAATCTCATCAACAGATGAATGGGATGATTGGCCGTAGCAAGGGAGGTTAATGAGAGGTTTACACATGATGTCCCTTCCGACTCTGTCAAAGAAGACAAACTCCGCTTCTGTCTCGTCATGTGTGGCCATGAAGCATATGCGGTACCTGCATAAGAACAAACAGAACAATAGGGTAGTGAGATCAGCCAATAATAGCATTCAGACCATTGAATACACAGAATATGTGTACGAAGGTACCTTGGTACTGTGTCTGTGTCAAAACCATTGGGATTAAGGCACCTGTACCCAGTCCCATAACGGACAGTAATTTTGTTGCAAATGCTACATGACGTGAACCACCAACGTTTTAGTCTTATCAGCGTGACAGATACGAAGAAGCGTGCATCCTATAACATGGCAACTGAAAAAGGTAAAAGAACAAATACATGCTAAGACGACAAGCTAACAAAAGTGGCACAAACTGTCACCTGATGATCCCACGGTATCCTCAAATATACATGGCTCTCATGAGATAGGTTATACGAATAATGTTTCTGCCACCAATATCCTTGTTTTGTTTTTTTAATTTAGTGTTGTACCTATAATGAAGCAAAAGATTCTCTTCGAGATGAAAATCAATTCATGTTCATCCATTAATATAGTTTATCAAAGAAAATTAAAGTTGCAACCAACAAATGGAAAACCTCAAATTAATAGATTCGCTGGTGCATCAAATTCCAGACATTTGAGTAACCAAACTACTTTAAATAATGTCAGGACCAAGGCTTATCTATTCTTAGTCTCCTAACTTATCTAGTTAAACCAAAGCGACCGAATCAAATGGATGCTATAAGCTACAAGGCTAAAGAGATGCTAAAGTCATTTGTTCATCACCACAGAAGCAAGTAATTCATCTAATACGACATCACACTAAAAATATCGGCAGTAATGAATTGGCTCGGCTGCTCACTGTTCAGGATATATGCACATCACAGGAAAAGTATGCATTCCTCGCAAAAAAAAAATTGCATAACAATCATACCTTGCAAATACAGAAATACCAAGGATGCTCAGGTGGCTCTGAAGATTAAAATTCCTGTCCTCTCCACCTCCTCCTCCTCCTACACTCTTGATCCAGCTGCTCGTGTACCTAGTCAGTAGTCACCTCCTTGTGTCAGCCGCTCAGCACCGACCGATTTGAGAGTCTGCAGGCTAGAGGAGGAGGGGCATATGGAAGGCCGAGAAGTGCAGGCGAGGGGGCCGTGTGGACGAAGCTTCATGGCCAGTACCGCCGCTGCGTCGCGTCAGTTCGTTTACCAGCAATCAAGTGAAGGAGCACAACCCATGCCAGATCACCGGCGTGGATGTCCTGTCCGGCCAGGGTCGTTAGCAGGTCTGCAAGGAAGGAAAGAAAATTAAGCACAGCCCAAAGCACAGAAAACTGAGAGGAGCCTGCCAATCGGTTGGTCGATGCACCACTGACCTCCTAAACCAGTGCCCATCTCCGGTCTTGTCAGGACCCTGTCCTGACTACAAGACTGAAGACCAGAACAGACGGCCCAGATGCATCCAGACCGCTTCATCCGATTGAGTGGCGCAGATGCACTCGCTTTTGCCAGCTCCAGCTATTTTTCCCCTTTGACTGTTTTGGTGTCGCTGCCATCCTCCGGTGTGGTTATAAACCGAGAGTAGGTGGGAGAGAGAAACAAGAAGAAAGAACAAGCTATCTACTTTTAGTTTAGCCTAGCTAGAGTTTGTTCCTCTTAGACTTGTATCATCCCTCTGAAAGTAATCGAATCCCGAGCAATTCCCCAATTTATTTGTGTCCAGTTCATGTGCGTGAGGTTCAGTCCTCACAAAGGTATCAGAGCTTCAGCTCTTTCCTCGGCTAAGGCCACAAATCGAGTCCCTCCACCGCCCCATCCGCCGCCTCCTCTCCTGGGCCTCCTCGGGTCACCGACGAGCTTGTCGTCGCTCGCCTTCACGTCGGCTGCCACCACCGCGCCCGGCTCCGCCTCGACCACGCCAAGGCCGAGCCGCCCCGTCGTCTCCCGCAGCCGGCGAGCACGCGCGCCCCCGCCCGGCCTCGAGCCCGTGACCGGCGACAGCAGCCTCAAGCACCGACGCCGAGCGCCGCCGTCCTCCGGTCTCCGTCCGCCCGCAAGCTCTCCCCCGAGCCCACCCCCGCGAGCCGATACCACGCCAGGCCGCCGCACCAGGCGGTAGACCAGCGCATCCCTCCCTCCTCTCCCGATTTGTGGGGCTACAAATCCTAGGATTTCGTCGATCTACATCGGCAGTACAGAAGTGTTGGCATCGGCAGCCATTTGCTCTCACACCGATCTCGATTCCATGGCGGAAGGGACTCGTCTTAAGGGTCAAGTTGCAATCGATAAATTGCAGGAAGAGATGGCTGAAATTCGCGGCGAACTGACCGAGCTTCGAGCTCTGAAGGACGACGTGAAGGGGATACAGGCTGAGCTGGTCGCACTTCCTCGCATGGACCAGAAGCTCGGTGAGATGGAGTCGTCTCTGCACTCCATGCTCCAACAGATTCTGAAGCAGACGGCACCTGATGCGCAACACATTCCAAATGCAGCTTCTGCCTCAACGCTCACTCAGAAGGATAAACAGAGTATGAGTACGACAATGGGTATGCATTCAGCTCCTTTACCTGTCCTTAATCTCGATCCTGCTTTTCAACAAGCACAAGCTTCTATGTCTGGCAATTGTACTACTAGTCTTAGTGCTGCATTACCTGCGATACCTAGTGCGCCATTGACTGAAGCTGTGACAACCACTACTGTTCGAGATGAAATTCAGCAGTCAACTCAGTTCAGAATTTCACCACCCACCACACTTTTGCCATCAGTTGCACAGCCCACTTTGTTACCCAAACCTCCCTACACGATGCAACAACAAGTACCTCAGCAACAGTGATGGGGGGATACTTTATAGGTAGGCCCATGGACCCGGAAAGTAGACCCGCCAAGACCAAGAAGGCCAAAGCCGAGTCACGTATCAAGTCGCATGGGCTGGGCTGGAGACAAGCCGACCAAGGCCCATGATGAAGAAAGGACCCGTCCGGAAGGAGTCCAAGTACAACCCGGAGTCTAAACTTGGAAGACCAAGACGTAGAGTAGGACTCCGTGTTCTAGTATGACTCGGTGTAAAGTGTAAGTCCAGAGACCCGGCAGCCTTTATAAGCGGGGTCCTGGACCTTAGATCGATAAGCTTCAACCAATAGAGAAACCCTAGCCACCAGAGAGAAGTCGCCGGCTCCTAAGTTGTGGGAGCCGGGTCCTTGTAATCGAGACATATCAAGAGCAATAACAGAGAAGCAGGAAGTAGGTCTTTACCTCGAATCAGAGGGGCCGAACCTGGGTAAATCCTTGTTCCTTGGCGAGATTAACCGTTCCAGCGTACTTCAGTCATCAATGGCCCCAGAACTCATCTTCCCTGAGGAAGAACTTGCCGTGACAACCCCACGACAGTTGGCGCCCACCGTGGGGCCTACGGTGACAAAAGGAGTCGAGATCGTTGGAGCTGCTCGTCGAGCTATGGAGAAACTCGCCATCGGGCGGGTCTACACTGATGAGCATGGAGAGACAGAGATCGATGACTCAGGCTGGACCTCGGAGATGAATGAAGTCGACGAGGGCTATCAGCTTGTCTTTGGAGGAATCAACGTGTTCGTCGGGATGGTGTGCGCGTCGGGTCTTCGCGAGAACTCGGCGGAGTCGGTGCCAGAGCTAACTGTTATCGTCGAGTCCGACGGCGAGGAGTCGGTCGGAACTTCAGAGGTCGGCATCATCGCCGAGTCTGAGGGACCCCTAGCTGAGGAACCAGATGTGATGCAAGAGTCAGATTCAGATTATGATGCAGATTCAGAGTCCATCCTACCCTTGTTTGAAGATCGGCTTGGGTATGGGATAGAGGAAGAGGATTACGAGGAGTCGCCAGTACGCGCTCGTGTTGTGGGAGTCTACATGTCTGGAAACACTGGGAATCAGTTTGATGCAACTTTGTTGACAAAGGAGATTAATGCAAGTAATGCCGCAGAGAGGGCGGCCGAGTTAACCAACGCTCGTGCTGCGTTGGAGAAGCAATTAGCTGATATCACAGAGGCAAACCGTAGACTAGCTGCGGAGCAGGCCCGAGTCCAGGATGAAGCTCAGGTCGTGCGGAGGCGCCGCGAGGAGCTTACTTCAATTCAGCATCGCCGAGCCAGGAGTCGCTTGCATGATGGAGTCCACATCAATCCGACCAATCTATTCACCACACCCAATGGTCCAGGCAGAGGAGCCGGACTAGGAGGCTCAGCGGCAGCAGGAGGCGCCGCAGGAGGAGCCGGAGGAGCACCACCACCACCACCACCACCACCCCCAGAAGGATCGGGAGGCAGCCGTGCTAACGGACCACCGCCTGAAGGAGGAGTCGGAGGAGGAGCATCTGGTGGCTTAGGGGCACAGCCCAACAGATTTCATACTCCAGAGGGACATTATTCTAATCCTATGGACAACGTGCATGCGGCGACTCTGAGATTGGAGAATATTGTGGTACCAGAGGGACCAGCAGGACAGGAGACTCGCGAGGCTATCGAGTTACTGAAAACAGCTTTGACTCAGCAGGCTTTGTATCCAACTTTTCCAGATGCAAGTAGGCTACACTCAACACCTTTAACTCAGGTACGAGGAGTCGGCACGGCGAGTCCAACCCGGCAAACTCTACGAGTGCAAGGCGTCGTGAACTAGCGAGGAATCGTGCAAACATACCAACTGCTTCACAAGCTCAGCTAGTGGTTGATGAAGCAAGGCAACGACGAGAGAGAGAAGCAGCAAGAGCTCGGGAGGCAGAGAGGGACAGAGCGTTAGTGGGTGCAGCCAACCCGCCTCAGCCGACCCGGGTCCACGAGGAGGTGACTTCTCCTGGTGCTTCCCCAGCATTAACAGGACCAGAGTGTTTGTCCGATGCCATCAGGTCCGAGTCCTTCCCTAGCAGTTTCAAGGAGCCGCGCAAGGTTCCAAACTATGAGCCTAACATGGACCCGACCTCTTGGTTGGGTACATACGAGATGGCGATGAGTATTCGCAATGCCACAGGTAATCTGTGTGCCAAGTTCATGTATCTTATGATGGAGGGAGCAGCCAAGGTGTGGATGCGCAACTTGCCTCCTAGGTCAATCAACTCTTGGGAGCAATTGAAGGCGGCTTTTATTCAGAATTTCCAAGGCACATGCAAGAAACTCAGCACCATTGAGGACCTGGAGCGATGTGTCCAGAGGAAGGGCGAGTCAGCAAGGCACTGGATGAAGCGAGTCTCAGAGATCATTAACTCCTCACAAGGACTCCCACCAGTTTCAGTGTTAATGGCGATGGAGAGAAATTGCAGTTACAATCCCTTGAGTTGGAAGCTAGGTCGTATGAAGGAGAGCCTGAATCAAGGTATTCCCCTTACGATTGGTGAGATCATGGCAGGTGCTAATAAGCACGCTGCCACAGACAAAACAAAGGATCAGGAGGAAGGAACTAAAGGACAAGGTGGCAATGGTCAGAATCAGAACCAGAATCAGAACCAGAATCAAGGTAGTGGCAAGAGGCCATATGGAGACAACTCTGACCTAGTGGCCAACACAAACACTGGAGTCAGACGTAAGGACAACAATTCTGGTGGATACCAAGGCCGCACTCCAAGCACAGAGGAGGTCTTGAGAATTCCATGCCCTAAACATGCCAAGAACGGTAGATGCGGTCATACCCTGGGACAGTGCGTAGATTTGCAGCGCGCCAGGTTCCAAGGGCCAGGAGGAGGTAACAACAATGGTGGATATAGAGGAAACAATGGAGCCGGAGGACCCGGCAATAACGGTGGAGGAGCCGGCAATAACCCAAACCAACCTCAAGGAGGAGGTCACCAGCAGGGCGGGTTCCAGCAGAACCCGAAGCAGCTCACTGAGGGCAATGGTCAGTATTATGTCACAACTCGGCAGCACAACCCGAGTCGTGGCAGCTACCATGTATTCACAACTAGTACGTCCAAGCGTTCCAAGAAGTTGAAAGTCAGAGCAGTTAATGCAGTAGAGCCGGCCCTTCCACAGTGGCTCAGGTGGTCAGAGCAAACCATCACATGGAGTCGGGCAGATCATCCTCCAAGAGTCGACGAGCCAGGGCAGCTAGCCTTGGTAGTGGCACCTCAAGTTGGGGGCTATACATTGAACAAAGTGCTTATGGATGGTGGAAGCAGTATCAACATCTTATATTACGACACATTCAAGAGGATGCAGCTGCAAGATAGACAGCTAATTCCAACAGAGACAGTGTTCCATGGGATAGTACCAGGGAAGTCGGCTAAACCTATTGGTAAGATTTATCTTGAGGTTGCTTTTGGCACAGTGGAGAATTTTCGTTCAGAGATTATGCCCTTTGAGGTAGTGGACCTTAAGAGCCCATATCATGCTCTTTTTGGTCGACCTGCATATTTTAAGTTTATGGCCAGGCCATGTTATGTGTACTTGAAGCTCAAGATGCCAGGTCCAGCAGGAATCATCACAGTTAATGGCAGCAGACAGATGGCATTGGAGTGCGAGATTGGTGATGCAGCCATGGCTGAGACAGCTTGTGCTCAAGAGGAGCTGAAGTTTTACAAGGCAAACGTGGATCCGGAGGACAACTCGGTCCTTAAGAAGCCGGCCACAGAGGAGAAGATGAAATTCAAGTCAGCTCAGGACACAAAGCAAGTCGACTTCACCCCTGGTGACTCTTCCAAGCAGTTCACCATTGGGGCACACCTCTCTGATAAATAGGAAAGCGCGCTCGTCGAGTTCATCCGTGAGAACCGGGACGTTTTTGCATGGAAGCCATCTGACATGCCAGGAGTCCCGAGAGAACTCGCCGAGCACAGCTTGCACGTTAATCCTAATGCAAGACCAGTCAAGCAGGGTCTGCGCAAGTTTCATGATGACAGGAGGAAAGCCATAGGAGAAGAGGTGGCTCGGCTCCTCGCAGCCGAGTTCATCAAGGAGGTCTTTCACCCAGAGTGGGTGGCCAATCCAGTGTTGGTACCAAAGAAGACAGGAGAGTTAAGGATGTGCATTGACTTCACGGGCCTGAACAAGCATTGCCCTAAGGACCCGTTTGCACTACCTCGCATAGACCAGATCATCGACTCCACAGCGGGGTCAGAGTTGCTTTGTTTCTTGGATGCATATTCAGGGTACCATCAGATCAGACTCAACATAGAGGATGAGTTGAAAACGTCCTTCATCACGCCCTTTGGAGCATTTTGTTACACAACAATGCCCTTTGGACTCAAGAATGCGGGAGCTACATATCAGAGGTGTATCCAGAACTGTTTCAAAAAACAGATTGGAAGGAATATTCATGCTTATGTGGATGATGTAGTTGTCAAATCTCAGAAGGCCGACTCTTTGATAGCAGACTTGACAGAAACCTTTGAGAACCTGCGCAAGTATAAGATGAAGCTCAACCCGACCAAGTGTGTCTTTGGAGTCCCTGCTGGCAAACTCCTAGGCTTCATCGTTTCAGAGAGAGGCATTGAGGCAAATCCAGAGAAAATCAAGGCTATCCATAACTTGCAGAAGCCGACTTGTCTGAAGGACGTCCAAAAGCTTACTGGATGTGTGGCAGCTCTGAGCAGGTTTATTTCCAGACTCGGGGAGAAGGCGGGTCCTCTCTACCGACTCCTGAAGAAGTCAGACAAATTCCTATGGGATGAAGAGGCTGACCGTGCTTTTGAGGAGTTGAAGAAAACTTTATCAACAGCACCAGTGCTTGCAGCTCCTACAGATAAGGAGCCCATGCTATTATATGTAGCTGCCAACGAGAGAGTTGTCAGCGCAGTAGTAGTTGTGGAACGTGCAGAGGAAGGAAAGGAGTACCCAGTGCAGAGACCTGTCTACTACATCAGTGAAGTCCTCACAGAGTCAAAGCAAAGGTACCCTCAGTGGCAGAAATTAGTTTATGGAGTTTTTCTTGCAAGTAGAAAGCTCAAGCATTATTTCCAAGAGCATCCGATTAAGGTGGTGAGTTCAGCACCGCTAGCAGATATTATACGCAACAGAGAGGCAACAGGGCGAGTCGCCAAGTGGGCAATTGAGTTGGGTCCTTATCATATCACATATGAGCCAAGGACAGCGATCAAATCTCAAGCTTTGGTGGATTTTGTCAATGATTGGACAGATTTTACATCTTCACCAAGCACCCCTTGCACCAAGTATTGGACAATGCACTTTGATGGGTCCAGACAGTTGGAAGGCTCAGGAGCCGGCGTGGTGTTAACATCGCCTAAGGGAGATAAGTTAGCATACGTCCTTCAGTTACACTTTGATTGCACCAACAACATGGCAGAGTATGAGGCTTTGCTACATGGCCTGCGTTTGGCCAAGGAGATGAACATCAAGCGTATCAGGTGCTTTGGAGACTCGGATCTCGTAGCTCAGCAAGTATCTGGAACTTGGGACTCGAAGGATGCAAACATGGCAGCTTATAGAAGAGCAGTCGAACAGATAGCCGGGTTCTTTTCTGGTTATCAAGTGGAGCATATTGACAGACGCAAGAACGAAGCCGCTGATGCGTTATCACGACTCGGCTCTCGTCGAGAGAAAGTACCACCAAATGTGTTCTTAGATGAACTTCACCACCCTTCAGTCAAGTTGCCCACAGAGGAGGAGTTAGCCTTTCCAGACCCAGAGTCGGCACTTGTTGCAGCAGTACGAGCAATCCCAACATGGACAGAGCCCTACCTAGCCTATCTCCTGCGGGGTGAACTCCCAAAGGATGAGGTCAAGCGAAAGCAACTCATCAGGCGATGCAAGTCCTATACAGTCATTAATGGCGAGTTATATAGAAGAAGCGTTACTGGAGTCTACCAGAGATGTGTGTCTCCAGAAGAGGGCAAGCAAATATTGCAAGAGATTCATGCAGGAGATTGTGGTCATCATGCATCCACTAGATCCTTGGTGTCAAAAGCTTTCAGACACGGGTTCTTTTGGTTGACAGCACATTTAGATGCAGAGAGGATAGTTCGAGTCTGTGATGGATGTCAAAGGTACGCAAGGCAAGACCACGTGCCAGCTCAAGAACTCAGAACCATCCCTATCACTTGGCCATTTGCAGTTTGGGGACTCGACATGGTGGGCCCTTTCTCAAAGTCGCCTTGTCAGAAGACCCATCTGCTAGTAGCAGTTGACAAGTTCACCAAGTGGGTGGAGGTGGAACCCGTCAGCAGAGTCGACGGTGCATCAGCTGTGAGATTCTTCAAGAAGATAGCCACACGTTTTGGGTATCCTCATAGCATCATTACAGACAATGGTACCAACTTATCAGTTGGGGAGATGGCCAAGTTTTGCGGTGAGAACAACATCAGACTCGACCTAGCCTCAGTGGCACATCCACAGTCCAATGGACAAGCAGAGAGGGCAAATCAGGAGTTGCTGAAGGGAATTAAGCCTCGGCTCCGAGTCCCTTTGCTAAGAGCCGCCGGGTCTTGGGTTGAGGAGTTACCAGCAGTGCTTTGGAGCATCAGGACGACTCCTAACAGATCTACTGGCTTCACACCTTTCTTCATGGTGTATGGAGCAGAAGCTGTCTTGCCAAGCGACTTGTTGCATGACTCGCCACGAGTCGCCAATTATGTGGAGACAGAAAACGAACTCGCCCGCCAGGACTCGGTCGATGCACTTGAGGAAGCAAGGGAGCTAGCCCTTGAGAGATCAGCAGTTTATCAGCAGGACCTGCGGCGATATCACGCACGCAGAGTCAAAACCAGGACTTTCCAGGAAGGAGACTTAGTGCTTCGCCTTGTCCAGAGTAAGGAAGGGATGCACAAGTTATCTCCACCATGGGAAGGACCGTTCGTCATAAGCAAGAATCTGAACAACGGATCGTACTATCTAATGGATGTGCGAGAGCCGGCAAGTGTAGGCAAAGGAGCTGATACAGCTCATACTCTAGATCCTTATGCAGAGGCAAAGAGGCCTTGGAACATAGCTCAGCTACGTCCATATTATACCTAAGTTGTAATAGATTCATGAGTTGAAAGGCAATGAGCCCAGTGAGCCATGCCTAGATGTAATCAAATTATTATGATCAAATGAAATAAAGCCGGCTTTTGTGAACATGAGTCCTTTAGTCGAGTCACCCAGTGAGTGCGCTTTGTTCTTTAAATTTTGATCATCAGGTTCTTGGGGGCTTGCTTTTCAGTGAAAAAAGTTAAGCTTAAACTCTTGGACCCGGCACAGTAGCCAAATTTTCCTAGTTTTCTCGCTGGTAAGTCAGATGCATCCTGCACAATATGATCTATCTACAGGCATGACTTGCTTCTTTCTCTTATGGATCCTAAGGAACATATGAGTTAAGAACCTGTCAGCACAAGCTGTACGAGAAGTCATGCAGGGCCTACTTATTCATCAGTGAAAAATTAGACGGGTTATAAGAACCAAGCCGATTGGCACAAATTCAAAATAGCTAACAAGCTAAATAGTTTAAAGCACCAGTAGTGCATCTTTACAACTCAAAAGAGCTCAACAAGCTCAATAGTTTAAAAGCACCCATAGTGCATAATTACAAAGTCTCAACAGTAACACAGCATTACATAGCACTCAAAAGTCATTCAAAGGGTGGTCTTCCAGAGGAGTCGACTCCTTAGCCAGAGTTGGGGAGTCCTCCTTAGCAGGCGACTTGTCCTTTGCCTGAACAGCAGGAGTCGATGAGTTCTTCTTAGCAGGAGATTTGCCTTGTGCTTGAGCAGCGGAAGAAGGAGCCGGCTTCAATGGAGGCTTGGTGGCGACTCTCTTCGTTTGAAATCCAGTACCTTGGGACTCTTCATATGCTTACCAAGATCTGCTTGTTTCTGAGCGTCTCCAGAGACAGCTCTAGAAGGAGTGGGCGCAGAAGGAGTCTTCAGGGTAGGCTCAGCACTTGGAACAGGAGCCGCCGGTGACGATGAACTCGGACCGGCAGAGGCAGTGAATACACCAGATGGGTCCTGTGATGGGCGGCCAAAGTTTACTATCTCAGGAGTTACTGGAGTGACTCTCTTGTTCTCCAAATCATAATGATGAACCCATACCTCAGGGTCCATCTTATTCGCAATCTCACAAGCATATGGCCGCACCAGCTTTTCTTCGGCTATGAAATCGTTCTGAGTAAAAGGTTTGCCATCCTCATGCTGCTCAGGCTTCCCCATTGTAAGCATTGCTGGCTCAAGAACAGTGGGATAGTAGCTGTGGGCTAAGGCCAAGATCCTGATAGCAGATCTCCTCATGGAAGATTGTTTCCACAGTCGTACATAGCCTGGTGCTCTGGACAACTCGTCCACCAGACGTTCAGGCTCTTTGGGGCACTTGCCTTTATGATTCAAATACTTGACCACAGAACGGGCTCCCTCTTGTAGCCCGTGACAGTAATCAAGCATCTCAGACAGTTGTTTGCTTGTGGGCAATTTAAGCTTTGGGGAGTCAGCCCCTGCAGAAAGGAAATCAAGGAGTCATTGTCAGTTGAAAAGCAATTCAGAAAGGTACAAAAGGAAGCAAGCAAAAGTCATAAACTCACCAAATATATGCTGACACATGGCACCAATGCCCTTTTTGCAAGTGTTGAACACAGCTTGTAGGTCATTGTGTGCTTTCTGAGCAATCTTTTTGGCCTCAGCCGACTCTTTTTTCACCTGCTCCAGTTGAGCAGCTAAGGCCTTCAGATCCTTCTCAAGCTGAAGGGAGTGTTCTTTTTCGGCCATGGCAGATCTGGCACTGGCAGCTGCCTGGTCCTCAAGTTCTTTCATGTCTCTCTTCATCTTGGAGACAATGCACTGCAATTACAAGTCATAAAGCACAAGTGAGATCCACAAGTCAAATACAGAACTCATGAGCTCCAAGTCGTCACAAGTTAACAACTTGGCGCTTGGGGGCTACTCAGGAGTCAATTCTTTCTATCAGAAAAGCAGGCATGAGTCTAATCGACAAGTCATAAGCTCCAAGTCGCCACAAGTTAGCAACTTGGCGCTTGGGGGCTACTCGCAGAACAGAAATTTTTTCTTCAAGTAAGGTATCAGTGAGAAATATATTGGTAGCTCCAAGTCGTCGCAGGCTGACAACTCGGCGCTTGGGGGCTACTCGTGCAGAAAGTTTTTGGTCTAAGGACCCGACAGACAGTAAACTATCAGCCCCGAGTCCTAGTAGAGCTAAGGACTCAGTGCTTGGGGGCTACAGTGTGCAAATTTTTTTCCATATAGCAATTGAGTTCAGTATCAAATCAAAGCACCTATCCTAGTCACAAGTCACCACAGACAGGTGCTTGGGGGCTACTGAGATAGGATGATGCCAGAAAGCATGAAAGGAGAAGTCAGAAAAGCTTACTTCATGAACCATGTGAAGAGACCTAAGAGCCGCTTGCTCGTCGTCCTTCAGCCTAGCAGCTTGATCGTTCAAGTCGACTGCTTCAGCATAGGCTTCGGAAAATGACATGTTATCTGCCACCCGAAGTCGACTGTAGTCAGTAGATGACTTGATCTTGATTGATGGAGAGGCTGCAGGAGTCGGCTTGACAGGAGCCGGTTGAACTGGAGGCGCAGAATCAGGAGTCACAGCACCAGAGCTGGGCTGGACTGTTGTTGGAGTCGCCGCTCGAGCCTTTGAAGAGGACTCGGGACAGTAGGAGTCGTGGTTGCGCCGGCTGATGCAGCGATGGAGGGACCTGTCCTCGTACTGGTTGTCTGAGAAGTCGATGGAGGGGCAGGTCCACGCCCAGAGGAGACATCAGCCATGCCTGGGAGCTTTGTTACCTTGGCACAAGGCCGAGCCCTGAAATATTCAGAGATAGAAATCAATAAACCTAGTGAAAGGAAAGATCAGAAGTCATACAATTGCAAGTACAGAGACAAAAGAGTTTTACCCAATATTGGTCTCCAGATCCAAGGCGGTCTGAGAGCTTGAAGAAGGCATTGACAAACCAGAGTTGTAAGAGTCGTCCTTTTGGGGAGGAGAGGTCGATTTCCGTTGGTGTGAGACTGGCAGAGGCTCAGGAGCATCTGCAGGCCCATCGGAACGTAGCTTCCTCTTCCTAGCAGCGATAACACTCTGCATTTGCTCTTCAGGCTTAGTGGGGGAGCGAGAGGACCCAAGGACTCGTGAAAGTGGTACCTTGGGAACAGCCTCTCGAGAGCCATTGTTGTTCGAGGCTGGAGAGGATGAGGAATGACTCCTGGCAGAGGACTCTGCGGATGGAGATGGTTGAGCAGCAGCAGAGGCAGTGTCAGTTTGCCTAGTGGGGGGAGCCTCTGGAGAGGACTCGTCATCGTCGGTTTCTTCCACAATGGGAGCCTCTTGAGAGGACTCCTCTTCATCAGCATTCTTAGTTGGAGCCTCTGGCGAGGACTCCTCATCGGCAGCACCATCATCAGCAGGAGCCTCCCGGGAGGACTCCTCATCCGCATCATCAGTATCATCTGCCACAGTGGTTTGATCTGTGGCAGGGATTTCTTCTTCAGCTTCAGCCTCAGCTTCAGCTTTATTCTTAGAGCCAGCTCCAGAGGCCGGCTTCCAGAAGGAGTCGGTGAGCTGCAAAAGAGTTAGTAAACATGAGTCAGCAAGCAATACAAGTGAAGTCAAGGTTGAAATAAAGTAGAGAGTAATACTTACATCAGGAGCTGGGTTGTTGAGCAGAAGGGTTGGAGCCCGAAATGAGCTTGATCCTTCACCGGTTTCCCAGTCAACTTCTTGATGAGTCGACCAAGTTCGGGTCCATCAGACAACTGCTCCGTAACCCGGAGGTCATCACCAGCGCATCTGGTATATGAGCAGATCAGTCGAGTCCTAGGACTCAGCGGCTGGATTCTCCAGGTTGTCCAGCAACGGACCAAATCCATATTTTCCAAATTGTGGGACAAGAGTGCCCGGATGCGAGTGATCAGAGACTCGACCCTTGGCCGGTCGGCCTCTGGGCACCTGGCTTTCATCAGAGGAGTCGCCCGGAGGCGTTCCTCAGAGAACAGGGGAAGCTTAGGTTCATTTGCAGGGGAAGTGTCCTTGCAATAAAAGAAAGTTCTTTGCCAGTCTTTGATGCGATTTGGGAAAACTGGCTTAGGGAAGACGGAGTTGAGGCGCCGTTGAAGGGCGACGGCGCCACATTGGAGAAGAGGACCCCCAGAGGTTTCAGGTTGAGGATTGCAGTAAAAGAGCTCGAGCCAAAGGTTGATATCAGGTTTAATCTGGAGGTAATCCTCACAGAGAACGACAAAATTAGAAAGGGTGAGGATGGAGTTAGGAGCAAGATCGTGAATCCGCAGCTCGTAAAGCTCGAGGAGCTGGCGGAAGAAAAAATCGCCGGGGGGAGAAAAGCCGCGGAATAGGTGCTCCACGAAGACAACTACTTCGTCCTTAGCGGGAGAGGGAACGATCTCATCCCCTGGGGCCCGAGCTTGAGCACTAGAAGGGATCAAACCTGAGAGCCTGTGGGTCTTCAATTGCTCCGCCGAGACCGTAGATCCACTCCAATCGGCGGAGATCGATCGCTTGGAGGAGGGTTTGGCGGCGGCGGCGGCCGCGGCGGCAATGTTCACCGTCCTGCTCGACGTGGTCGCCTTGGCCTTCGATGTGGTCTTTGAGCGCTTGGGGGCCATGGCGTGCGGGCGGTGCGTGCTGGGCGCGGGAAGAGATGGGCGCGAAAGAGAGGAAGGAGAGCTTTGAGCTGAAGGGGCAAGTGAGGTTTAGGGCCTAACCCTTCGCGATTTATAAAGGGGGGTAAAACCCTAGAAAGTCAACTGTGGATAACGTTTCAGTAAAAACGTTCTAGTGGCCAAACAGACAGATAAGAAATCACAATGTGGAAAGGTCAAAAGTCACAAATATGGAAGTAGCCGGCTTGTCTCAGAATGACGAGTCCTGTGACAGTGAAATCAGCTTATCTAGCCCTTGTTCGCAAGAGTCACACCAGAACCCGGCCTGCTAGTACGAGGGCAAGAGTGGTGGCTTGAACAAGGGATAAGAGTGGACTCATTTTATATATGTGTTATGTTTTATGCAGGAATTCATCTTGGAGCTAGCAGCAGGCGACTTTGGAGCCATTGGCTCAAGTGGAAGGAGTCGACCCAGAGAGTCGAATCAGCAAGTCAGAGGAAGCCGCCAAGCTGTGCCCAAGATAAATTCGGGGGCTACTGATGGGGGGATACTTTATAGGTAGGCCCATGGACCCGGAAAGTAGACCCGCCAAGACCAAGAAGGCCAAAGCCGAGTCACGTATCAAGTCGCATGGGCTGGGCTGGAGACAAGCCGACCAAGGCCCATGATGAAGAAAGGACCCGTCCGGAAGGAGTCCAAGTACAACCCGGAGTCTAAACTTGGAAGACCAAGACGTAGAGTAGGACTCCGTGTTCTAGTATGACTCGGTGTAAAGTGTAAGTCCAGAGACCCGGCAGCCTTTATAAGCGGGGTCCTGGACCTTAGATCGATAAGCTTCAACCAATAGAGAAACCCTAGCCACCAGAGAGAAGTCGCCGGCTCCTAAGTTGTGGGAGCCGGGTCCTTGTAATCGAGACATATCAAGAGCAATAACAGAGAAGCAGGAAGTAGGTCTTTACCTCGAATCAGAGGGGCCGAACCTGGGTAAATCCTTGTTCCTTGGCGAGATTAACCGTTCCAGCGTACTTCAGTCATCAATGGCCCCAGAACTCATCTTCCCTGAGGAAGAACTTGCCGTGACAACCCCACNGGGAAAGTAGACCCGCCAAGACCAAGAAGGCCAAAGCCGAGTCACGTATCAAGTCACATGGGCTGGGCTGGAGACAAGCCGACCAAGGCCCATGATGAAGAAAGGACCCGTCCGGAAGGAGTCCAAGTATAACCCGGAGTCTAAACTTGGAAGACCAAGACGTAGAGTAGGACTCCGTGTTCTAGTATGACTCGGTGTAAATTGTAAGTCCAGAGACCCGGCAGCCTTTATAAGCGGGTCCTGGACCTTAGATCCGATAAGCTTCAACCAATAGAGAAACCCTAGCCACCAGAGAGAAGTCGCCGGCTCCTAAGTTGTGGGAGCCGGGTCCTTGTAATCGAGATATATCAAGAGCAATAACATAGAAGCAGGAAGTAGGTCTTTACCTCGAATCAGAGGGGCCGAACCTGGGTAAATCCTTGTTCCTTGGCGAGATTAACCGTTCCAGCGTACTTCAGTCATCAATGGCCCCAGAACTCATCTTCCCCGAGGAAGAACTTGCCGTGACAACCCCACGACAGTTGGCGCCCACCGTGGGGCCTACGGTGACGAAAGGAGTTGAGATCGTTGGAGCTGCTCGTCGAGCTATGGAGAAACTCGCCATCGGGCGGGTCTACACTGATGAGCATGGAGAAACAGAGATCGATGACTCAGGCTGGACTTCGGAGATGAACGAAGTCGACGAGGGCTTATCAGCTTGTCTTTGGAGGAATCAACGTGTTCGTCGGGATGGTGTGCGCGTCGGGTCTTCGCGTGAACTCGGCGGAATCAGTACCAGAGCCAACCGTTGTCGTCGAGTCCGACGGCGAGGAGTCGGTCGGAACTTCAGAGGTCGGCATCATCGCCGAGTCTGAGGGACCCCTAGCTGAGGAACCAGAGGCAATGCAAGAGTCAGATTCAGATTATGATGCAGATTCAGAGTCCATCCTACCCTTGTTTGAAGATCGGCTTGGGTATGGGATAGAGGAAGAGGATTATGAGGAGTCGCCAGTACGCGCTCGTGTTGTGGGAGTCTACATGTCTGGAAACACAGGGAATCAGTTTGATCCAACTCTATTGACAAAGGAGATTAATGCAAGTAATGCCGCAGAGAGGGCGGCCGAGTTAACCAACGCTCGTGCTGCGTTGGAGAGGCAACTAGCTGATATCACAGAGGCAAACCGTAGACTAGCCGCAGAGCAGGCCCGAGTCCAAGATGAAGCTCAGGTCGTGCGGAGGCGCCGCGAGGAGCTTACTTCAATTCAGCATCGCCGAGCCAGGAGTCGCTTGCATGATGGAGTCCACATCAATCCAACCAATCTATTCACCACACCCAATGGTCCAGGCAGAGGAGCCGGACTAGGAGGCTCAGCGGCAGCAGGAGGCGCCGCAGGAGGAGCCGGAGGAGCACCACCACCACCACCACCACCACCACCCCCAGAAGGATCGGGAGGCAGCCGTGCCAACGGACCACCGCCTGAAGGAGGAGTCGGAGGAGGAGCATCTGGTGGCTTAGGGTCACAGCCTAACAGATTTCATACTCCAGAGGGACATTATTCTAATCCTATGGACAACGTTCATGCGGCGACTCTGAGATTGGAGAATATTGTGGTACCAGAGGGACCAGCAGGACAGGAGACTCGCGAGGCTATCGAGCTACTGAAGACAGCTTTGACTCAGCAAGCTTTGTATCCAACCTTTCCAGATGCAAGTAGGCTACACTCAACACCCTTTAACTCAGGTACGAGGAGTCGGCACGGCGAGTCCAACCCGGCAAACTCTACGAGTGCAAGGCGTCGTGAACTAGCGAGGAATCGTGCAAACATACCAACTGCTTCACAAGCTCAGCTAGTGGTTGATGAAGCAAGGCAACGACGAGAGAGAGAAGCAGCAAGAGCTCGGGAGGCAGAGAGGGACAGAGCGTTAGTGGGTGCAGCCAACCCGCCTCAGCCGACCCGGGTCCACGAGGAGGTGACTTCTCCTGGTGCTTCCCCAGCATTAACAGGACCAGAGTGTTTGTCCGATGCCATCAGATCCGAGTCCTTCCCTAGCAGTTTCAAGGAGCCGCGCAAGGTTCCAAACTATGAGCCAAACATGGACCCGACCTCTTGGTTGGGTACGTACGAGATGGCGATGAGTATTCGCAATGCCACAGGTAATCTGTGTGCCAAGTTCATGTATCTTATGATGGAGGGAGCAGCCAAGGTGTGGATGCGCAACTTGCCTCCTAGGTCAATCAACTCTTGGGAGCAATTGAAGGCGGCTTTTATTCAGAATTTCCAAGGCACATGCAAGAAACTCAGCACCATCGAGGACCTAGAGCGGTGTGTCCAGAGGAAGGGCGAGTCAGCAAGGCACTGGATGAAGCGAGTCTCAGAGATCATTAACTCCTCACAAGGACTCCCGCCAGTTTCAGTGTTAATGGCGATGGAGAGAAATTGCAGTTACAATCCTTTGAGTTGGAAGCTAGGTCGTATGAAGGAGAGCCTGAATCAAGGTATTCCCCTTACGATTGGTGAGATCATGGCAGGTGCTAATAAGCACGCTGCCACAGACAAAACAAAGGATCAGGAGGAAGGGGCTAAAGGACAAGGTGGCAATGGACAGAATCAGAACCAGAATCAGAACCAGAATCAGGGAGGTGGCAAGAGGCCATATGGAGACAACTCTGACCTAGTAGCCAACACAAACACTGGAGTCAGACGCAAGGATAATAATTCTGGTGGATACCAAGGCCGCACTCCAAGCACGGAGGAGGTCTTGAGAATTCCATGCCCTAAACATGCCAAGAACGGTAGATGCGGTCATACCTTGGGACAGTGCGTAGATTTGCAGCGCGCCAGGTTCCAAGGGCCAGGAGGAGGTAACAACAATGGTGGATATAGAGGAAACAATGGAGCCGGAGGACCCGGCAATAACGGTGGAGGAGCCGGCAATAACCCAAACCAACCTCAAGGAGGAGGTCACCAGCAGGGCGGGTTCCAGCAGAACCCGAAGCAGCTCAATGATGGCAATGGTCAGTATTATGTCACAACTCGGCAGCACAACCCGAGTCGTGGCAGCTACCATGTCTTCACAACTAGTACGTCCAAGCGTTCCAAGAAGTTGAAAGTCAGAGCAGTTAATGCAGTAGAGCCGGCCCTTCCACAGTGGCTCAGGTGGTCAGAGCAAACCATCACATGGAGTCGGGCAGATCATCCTCCAAGAGTCGACGAGCCAGGGCAGCTAGCCTTGGTAGTGGCACCTCAAGTTGGGGGCTATACATTGAACAAAGTGCTTATGGATGGTGGAAGCAGTATCAACATCTTATATTACGACACATTCAAGAGGATGCAGCTGCAAGATAGACAGCTAATTCCAACAGAGACAGTGTTCCATGGGATAGTACCAGGGAAGTCGGCCAAGCCCATTGGTAAGATTTATCTTGAGGTTGCTTTTGGCACAGTGGAGAATTTTCGTTCAGAGATTATGCCCTTTGAGGTAGTGGACCTTAAGAGCCCATATCATGCTCTTTTTGGTCGACCTGCATATTTTAAGTTTATGGCCAGGCCATGTTATGTGTACTTGAAGCTCAAGATGCCAGGTCCAGCAGGAGTCATCACAGTTAATGGCAGCAGACAGATGGCATTGGAGTGTGAGTTAGGTGATGCAGCTATGGCTGAGACAGCTTGTGCTCAAGAGGAGCTGAAGTTTTACAAGGCAAACGTGGATCCGGAGGACAACTCGGTCCTTAAGAAGCCGGCCACAGAGGAGAAGATGAAATTCAAGTCAGCTCAGGACACAAAGCAAGTCGACTTTACCCCTGGTGACTCTTCCAAGCAGTTCACCATTGGGGCACACCTCTCTGATAAATAGGAAAGCGCGCTCGTCGAGTTCATCCGTGAGAACCGGGACGTCTTTGCATGGAAGCCATCTGACATGCCAGGAGTCCCGAGAGAACTCGCCGAGCACAGCTTACACGTTAATCCTAATGCAAGACCAGTTAAGCAGGGTCTGCGCAAGTTTCATGATGACAGGAGGAAAGCCATAGGAGAAGAGGTGGCTCGGCTCCTCGCAGCCGAGTTCATCAAGGAGGTCTTTCACCCAGAGTGGGTGGCCAATCCAGTGTTAGTACCAAAGAAGACAGGAGAGTTACGTATGTGCATCGACTTCACGGGCCTGAACAAGCATTGCCCTAAGGACCCGTTTGCACTACCTCGCATAGACCAGATCATCGACTCCACAGCGGGGTCAGAGTTGCTTTGTTTCTTGGATGCATATTCAGGGTACCATCAGATCAGACTCAACATAGAGGATGAGCTGAAGACGTCCTTCATCACGCCCTTTGGAGCATTTTGTTACACAACAATGCCCTTTGGACTCAAGAATGCAGGAGCTACATATCAGAGATGTATTCAGAACTGTTTCAAAAACAGATTGGAAGGAATATTCATGCTTATGTGGATGATGTAGTTGTCAAGTCTCAGAAAGCCGACTCTCTGATAGCAGACCTGACAGAAACATTTGAGAACCTACGCAAGTATAAGATGAAGCTCAACCCGACCAAGTGTGTTTTTGGAGTCCCTGCTGGCAAACTCCTAGGCTTCATCGTTTCAGAGAGAGGCATTGAGGCAAATCCAGAGAAAATCAAGGCTATCCATAACTTGCAGAAGCCGACTTGTCTGAAGGACGTTCAAAAGCTCACTGGATGTGTGGCAGCTCTAAGCAGGTTTATTTCCAGACTCGGGGAGAAGGCGGGTCCTCTCTACCGACTCCTGAAGAAGTCAGATAAATTCTTATGGGATGAAGAAGCTGACCGTGCTTTTGAGGAGTTGAAGAAAACTTTGTCAACAGCACCAGTGCTTGCAGCTCCTACAGATAAGGAGCCCATGTTATTATATGTAGCTGCCAACGAGAGAGTTGTCAGTGCAGTAGTAGTTGTGGAACGTGCAGAGGAAGGAAAGGAGTACCCAGTGCAGAGACCTGTCTACTACATCAGTGAAGTCCTCACAGAGTCAAAGCAAAGGTACCCTCAGTGGCAGAAACTAGTTTATGGAGTTTTTCTTGCAAGTAGAAAGCTCAAGCATTATTTCCAAGAGCATCCAATTAAGGTGGTGAGTTCAGCACCGCTGGCAGATATTATACGCAACAGAGAAGCAACAGGGCGAGTCGCCAAGTGGGCAATTGAGTTGGGTCCTTATCATATCACATATGAGCCAAGGACAGCGATCAAATCTCAAGCTTTGGTTGATTTTGTCAATGATTGGACAGATTTTACATCTTCACCAAGCACCCCTTGCACCAAGTATTGGACAATGCACTTTGATGGGTCCAGACAGTTGGAAGGCTCAGGAGCCGGCGTGGTGTTAACCTCACCTAAAGGAGATAAGTTAGCATATGTCCTTCAGTTACACTTTGATTGCACCAACAACATGGCAGAGTATGAGGCTTTGCTACATGGCCTGCGTTTGGCCAAGGAGATGAACATCAAGCGTATCAGGTGCTTTGGAGACTCGGATCTCGTAGCCCAGCAGGTGTCTGGAACTTGGGACTCGAAGGATGCAAACATGGCGGCTTATAGAAGAGCAGTCGAACAGATAGCCGGGTTCTTTTCTGGTTATCAAGTGGAGCATATTGACAGGCGCAAGAACGAGGCTGCTGATGCGTTATCACGACTCGGCTCTCGTCGAGAGAAAGTACCACCAAATGTGTTTTTGGACGAGCTTCATCATCCTTCAGTCAAGCTGCCCACAGAGGAGGAGTTAGCTTTTCCAGACCCAGAGTCGGCACTTGTTGCAGCAGTACGAGCAATCCCAACGTGGACAGAGCCCTACCTAGCATATCTCCTGCGGGGTGAACTCCCAAAGGATGAAGTCAAGCGAAAGCAACTCATCAGACGATGCAAGTCCTACACAGTCATTGATGGCGAGTTATATAGAAGAAGCGTTACTGGAGTCTACCAGAGATGTGTGTCTCCAGAAGAGGGCAAGCAAATACTGCAAGAGATTCACGCAGGAGATTGTGGTCATCATGCATCCACTAGATCCTTGGTGTCAAAAGCTTTCAGACACGGGTTCTTTTGGTTGACAGCACATTTAGATGCAGAGAGGATAGTTCGAGTCTGTGATGGATGTCAAAGGTACGCAAGGCAAGACCACGTGCCAGCTCAAGAACTCAGAACCATCCCTATCACTTGGCCATTTGCAGTTTGGGGACTCGACATGGTGGGCCCTTTCTCAAAGTCGCCTTGTCAGAAGACCCATCTGCTAGTAGCAGTTGACAAGTTCACCAAGTGGGTGGAGGTGGAACCCGTCAGCAGAGTCGACGGTGCATCAGCTGTGAGATTCTTCAAGAAAATAGCAACACGATTTGGATACCCTCATAGCATCATTACAGACAATGGTACCAACTTATCAGTTGGGGAGATGGCCAAATTTTGTGGTGAGAACAATATCAGACTCGACCTAGCCTCAGTGGCACATCCACAGTCCAATGGACAAGCAGAGAGGGCAAATCAGGAGTTGTTGAAGGGAATTAAGCCTCGGCTCCGAGTCCCTTTGCTAAGAGCCGCCGGGTCTTGGGTTGAGGAGTTACCAGCAGTGCTTTGGAGCATCAGGACGACTCCTAACAGATCTACTGGCTTCACACCTTTCTTCATGGTGTATGGAGCAGAAGCTGTCTTGCCAAGCGACTTGTTGCATGACTCGCCACGAGTCGCCAATTACGTTGAGACAGAAAACGAACTCGCCCGCCAGGACTCGGTCGATGCACTTGAGGAAGCAAGGGAGTTAGCCCTTGAGAGATCAGCAGTATATCAGCAGGACCTGCGGCGATATCACGCACGCAGAGTCAAGACCCGGACTTTCCAGGAAGGAGACTTAGTGCTTCGCCTTGTCCAGAATAAGGAAGGGATGCACAAGTTATCTCCACCATGGGAAGGACCGTTCATCATAAGCAAGAATCTGAACAACGGATCGTACTATCTAATGGATGTGCGAGAGCCGGCAAGTGTAGGCAAAGGAGCTGATACAGCTCATACTCTAGATCCTTATGCAGAGGCAAAGAGGCCTTGGAACATAGCTCAGCTACGCCCATATTATACCTAAGTTGTAATAGATTCATGAGTTGAAAGGCAATGAGCCCAGTGAGCCATGCCTAGATGTAATCGAATTATTATGATCAAATGAAATAAAGCCGGCTTTTGTGAACATGAGTCCTTTAGTCGAGTCACCCAGTGAGTGCGCTTTGTTCTTTAAATTTTGATCATCAGGTTCTTGGGGGCTTGCTTTTCAGTGAAAAAAGTTAAGCTTAAACTCTTGGACCCGGCACAGTAGCCAAATTTTCCTAGTTTTCTCGCTGGTAAGTCAGATGCATCCTGCACAATATGATCTATCTACAGGCATGACTTGTTTCTCTCTCTTATGGATCCTAAGGAACATATGAGTTAAGAACCTGTCAGCATAAACTGTAAGAGAAGTCATGCAGGGCCTACTTATTCATCAGTGAAAAACTAGACGGGTTATAAGAACCAAGCCGATTGGCACAAATTTTAAATAGATAAACAAGCTCAATTGTTTAAAGCACCAGTAGTGCATCATTACAACTCAAAAGAGCTGCCAAGCTCAATAGTTTAAAAGCACCCGTAGTGCATAATTACAAACTCTCAATAGTAACACAGCATCACATAGCAATCAAAAGTCATTCAGAGGGTTGTCTTCTAGAGAAGCTGACTCCTTCGCCAGAGTCGAGGAGTCCTTCTCAGCAGGCGACTTGTCCTTTGCTTGAACAGCAGGAGTCGAGGAGTCCTTCTTAGCAGGAGATTTGCCTTGTGCTTGAGCAGCGGAAGAAGGAGCCGGCTTCAATGGAGGCTTGGTGGCGACTCTCTTCGTTTGAAATCCAGTACCCCTGGGACTCTTCATATGCTTAGCAAGCTCTGCTTGTTTCTGAGCGTCTCCAGGGACAGCTCTGGAAGGAGTGGGCGCAGCAGGAGTCTTCAGGGTAGGCTCAGCACTTGGAACAGGAGCCGCCGGTGACGATGAACTCGGACCGGCAGAGGCAGCGAATACACCAGATGGGTCCTGTGATGGGCGGCCAAAATTTACTATCTCAGGAGTTACTGGAGCGACTCGCTTGTTCTCCAAATCATAATGATGAACCCATACCTCAGGGTCCATCTTATTGGCAATCTCACAAGCATATGGCCGCACCAGCTTTTCTTCGGCTATGAAATCATTCTGAGTAAAAGGTTTGCCATCTTCATGCTGCTCAGGCTTCCCCATTGTAAGCATTGCTGGCTCAAGAACAGTGGGATAGTAGCTGTGGGCTAAGGCCAAGATCCTGATAGCAGATCTCCTCATGGAAGATTGTTTCCACAGACGCACATAACCTGGTGCTCTGGACAACTCGTCCACCAGACGTTCAGGCTCTTTTGGGCACTTGCCTTTATGATTCAAATACTTGACCACAGAACGGGCTCCCTCTTGCAGCCCATGACAGTAATCAAGCATCTCAGATAGTTGTTTGCTTGTGGGCAATTTAAGCTTTGGGGAGTCAGCCCCTGCAGAAAGAAAATCAAGGAGTCATTGTCAGTTGAAAAGCAATTCAGAAAGGTGCAAAAGGAAGCAAGCAAAGGTCTTAAACTCACCAAATATATGTTGACACATTGCACCAATGCCTTTTTTGCAAGTGTTGAACACAGCTTGTAGGTCATTGTGTGCTTTCTGAGCAATCTTTTTGGCCTCAGCCGACTCTTTCTTTACCTGCTCCAGTTGAGCAGCCAAAGTCTTCAGATCCTTCTCAAGCTGAAGGGAATGTTCTTTTTCGGCCATGGCAGACCGAGCACTGGCAGCTGCCTGGTCCTCAAGTTCTTTCATATCTCTCTTCATCTTGGAGACGATGCACTGCAATTACAAGTCATAAAGCACAAGTGAGATCCACAAGTCAAATACAGAACTCATGAGCTCCAAGTCGTCACAAGTTAACAACTTGGCGCTTGGGGGCTACTCAGGAGTCAATTCTTTCTATCAGAAAAGCAGGCATGAGTCCTAATCGACAAGTCATAAGCTCCAAGTCGCCACAAGTTAGCAACTTGGCGCTTGGGGGCTACTCGCAGAACAGAAATTTTTCTTCAAGCAAGATATCAGTAATCAACATATATTGGTAGCTCCAAGTCGTCGCAGGCTGACAACTCGGCGCTTGGGGGCTACTCGTGCAGAAATTTTTGGTCTAAGGACCCGACAGACAGTAAGTTAGCAGCCCCGAGTCCTAATAGAGTTAAGGACTCAGTGCTTGGGGGCTACAGTGTGCAAATTTTTTCTATATAGCAATTGAGTTCAGTATCAAATCAAAGCACCTATCCTAGTCACAAGTCACCGCAGACAGGTGCTTAGGGGCTACTGAGATAGGATGATGCCAGAAAGCATGAAAGTAGAAGTCAGAAAAGCTTACTTCATGAACTATATGAAGAGACCTAAGAGCCGCTTGCTCGTCATCCTTCAGCCTAGCAGCTTGATCGTTCAAGTCGACTGCTTCAGCATAGGCTTCGGAAAATGACATGTTATCTGCCACCCGAAGTCGACTGTAGTCAGTAGATGACTTGATCTTGATGGATGGAGAGGCTGTAGGAGTCGGCTTGACAGGAGCCGGTTGAACTTGAGGCGCAGAATCAGGAGTCGCAGCACCAGAGCTGGGCTGGACTATTGTTGGAGTCGCCGCTCGAGCCTTTGAAGAGGACTCGGGAACGGTAGGAGTCGTGGTTGCACCGGCAGATGCAGCAATGGAGGGACCTGTCCTCGTACTGGTTGTCTGAGAAGTCGATGGAGGGGCAGGTCCACGCCCAGAGGAGACATCAGCCATGCCTGGGAGCTTTGTCACCTTGGCACAAGGCCGAGCCCTGAAATAATTAGAGACAGAAATCAATAAACCTAGTGAAAAGAAAGATCAGAAGTCATACAATCGCAAGTACAGAGACAAAGGAGTCTTACCCAACATTGGTCTCCAGGTCAAAGGGGGCCTGAGAGTCTGAAGAAGGCATTGACCAACCAGAGTTGTAGGAGTCGTCCTTTTGGGGAGGAGAGGTCGATTTCCGTTGGTGTGAGACTGGCAGAGGCTCAGGAGCGTCTGCAGGCCCATCGGAACGCAGCTTCCTCTTTCTGGCGGCAATGACACTCTGCATGTGTTCTTCAGGCTTAGTGGGAGAGCGAGAGGACCCAAGGACTCGTGAGAGTGGTACCTTGGGAACAGCCTCTCGTGAGCCATTATTGTTCGAGGCTGGAGAGGACGAGGAGTGACTCCTAGCAGAGGACTCTGCAGATGGAGATGATTGAGCAGCAGCAGAGGCAGTATCAGTTTGCCTAGTGGTGGGAGCCTCTGGAGAGGACTCGTCATCGTCGGTTTCTTCCACAATGGGAGCCTCTTGAGAGGACTCCTCTTCATCAGCATTCTTAGTTGGAGCCTCTGGCGAGGACTCCTCATCGGCAGCACCATCATCAGCAGGAGCCCCCTGGGAGGACTCCTCATCCGCATCATCAGTGTCTTCTGCCACAGTGGTTTGATCTGTGGCAGGAATTTCTTCTTCAGCTCAGCCTCAGCTTCAGCTTTATTCTTAGAACCAGCTCCAGAGGCCGGCTTCCAGAAGGAGTCGGTGAGCTGCAACAGAGCAAAGTAAATGAGTTAGTAATGACACAAGTGAAATTAAGTTGAAAGCGAAGTAAAGTAGAGAGTGATACTTACATCAGGAGCTGGGTTGGTCGAGCAGAAGGGTTGGAGCCCGAAATGAGCTTGATCCTTCACCGGTTTCCCAGTCAACTTCTTGATGAGTCGACCAAGTTCGGGTCCATCAGACAGCTGCTCTGTAACTCGGAGGTCATCACCAGCGCATCTGGTATATGAGCAGATCAGTCGAGTCCTAGGACTCAGCGGCTGGATTCTCCAAGTTGTCCAGCAACGGACCAAATCCATATTCTCCAAGTTATGGGACAAGAGGGCCCGGATGCGAGTGATCAGAGACTCGACCCTTGGCCGGTCGGCCTCTGGGCACCTAGCTTTCATCAGAGGAGTCGCCCGGAGGCGTTCCTCAGAGAACAGGGGAAGCTTGGGTTCATTTGCAGGGGAAGTGTCCTTGCAATAAAAGAAGGTTTTTTGCCAGTCTTTGATGCGGTTTGGGAAAACTGGCTTAGGGAAGACAGAGTTGAGGCGCCGTTGAAGGGCGACGGCGCCGCATTGGAGAAGAGGGCCCCCAGAGGTCTCGGGTTGAGGATTGCAATAGAATAACTCGAGCCAGAGGTTGATGTCAGGCTTAATCTGGAGGTAATCCTCGCAGAGAACGACGAAATTAGAAAGTGTGAGAATGGAGTTAGGAGCTAGGTCGTGAATCCGCAGCTCATAAAGTTCGAGGAGCTGGCGGAAGAAAAGATCGCCGGGGGGAGAAAAGCCGCGGAACAGGTGCTCCACGAAGACAACTACTTCATCCTTAGCGGGAGAGGGAACAATCTCATCCCCTGGGGCCCGAGCTTGAGCACTAGAGGGGATCAAACCTGAGAGCCTGTGGGTCTTCAATTGCTCCGCCGAGACCACAGATCCACCCCAATCGGCGGAGATCGACCGCTTGGAAGAGGGTTTGGCGGCGGCGGCGGCCGCGGCGGCAATGTTCACCGTCCTGCTCGACGAGGTTGCCTTGGCCTTTGATGTGGTCTTTGAGCGCTTGGGAGCCATGGCGTGCGGGCGGTGCGTGTTGGGCGCGGGAAGAGATGGGCGCGAAGAGAGGAAGGAGAAGTTTTGAGCTGAGGGGGCAAGTGAGGTTTATGACCTAACCCTCCGCGATTTATAAAGGGGGGTAAAACCCTAGAAAGTTACAGAGTGGGTCCACAGTTAACTATGGATAACGTTTCAGTAAAAACGTTCTAGTGGCCAAACAGACAGATAAGAAATTATAATATGGAAAGGTCAAAGTCGCAGATAGGGAAGTAGCCGGCTTGTCTCAGAATGACGAGTCCTGTGACAGTGAAATCAAGTTATCTAGTCCTTGCTTGCAAGAGTCACACCAGAACCCGGCCTGCTAGTACGAGGCAGAGTGGTGGCTTGAACAAGGGATAAGAGTGGACTCATTTTATGTATGTATTATGTTTTTATGCAGGAATTCATCTTGGAGCTAACAGCAAGCGACTTTGGAGCCCTTGGCTCAAGTGGAAGGAGTCGACCCAGAGAGTCGAACCAGCAAGTCAGAGGAAGCCGCCAAGCTGCGCCCAAGATAAATTCGGGGGCTACTGATGGGGGGATACTTTATAGGTAGGCCCATGGACCCGGAAAGTAGACCCGCCAAGACCAAGAAGGCCAAAGCCGAGTCACGTATCAAGTCACATGGGCTGGGCTGGAGACAAGCCGACCAAGGCCCATGATGAAGAAAGGACCCGTCCGGAAGGAGTCCAAGTATAACCCGGAGTCTAAACTTGGAAGACCAAGACGTAGAGTAGGACTCCGTGTTCTAGTATGACTCGGTGTAAATTGTAAAGTCCAGAGACCCGGCAGCCTTTATAAGCGGGGTCCTGGACCTTAGACCGATAAGCTTCAACCAATAGAGAAACCCTAGCCACCAGAGAGAAGTCGCCGGCTCCTAAATTGTGGGAGCCGGGTCCTTGTAATCGAGATATATCAAGAGCAATAACATAGAAGCAGGAAGTAGGTCTTTACCTCGAATCAGAGGGGCCGAACCTGGGTAAATCCTTGTTCCTTGGCGAGATTAACCGTTCCAGCGTACTTCAGTCATCAATGGCCCCAGAACTCATCTTCCCCGAGGAAGAACTTGCCGTGACAACCCCACGACACTAGGGGTTGCTTTGGAAATTGCAATTAGGCAAGAAAAAGGCATTACAAGGGAAGTACCTCAAATATTGCTCAAATGAGGTTGGGCCAATGGAGTGGAATGTTCAGGAGGTTAAATCATGTACCTCGCCAAAATTTCAGAATTTTTGGATGAGTGGAAGGTGTCCAGATAATTTCGGAATCGAAGATGGCATAATAGGCAATATGAATAAACTTGGAATTATTGCATGGGACTATGAAATATTTTTCCATGGGAGTGATGTACATGTATGAGGGAACCATATGGTAGTTTGGTAGAATTTATTTCAAGCTATAACTGGGTGGTGGCTTTTGGTGGGATAGATGGGAGTGGTTTTAGAATTTCCAAATGGAATCAATGTTCGACTGGCAAGACAATGGTATGAAGTTATGGTGGGGTCGGCAAAGGTCGGGGATTTGTTGGGAAGTTTCCAAGAGAGCGAAACCAAAGTCAAGTCAAAGACCATCTGGTTCAAAGAAAATGTTTTGAAAATCAAAAAAGTTTTTCAGGCGTGGGAAAACATCACTAAAATTAGGGACGAATTTTCGGGATATGACAATTGTCCCTAAGATACGCGATGAATCCCATGAGCTATGTATAATACAATCATGGTCTGGAACTCGATCCAGAGAATCAGAAAGCGGTCGAGGAACGAATCAACGGCCGAGAATCAGTGCAGGGGGTCGAGGCGGAGCGGAACCAGAAAGCGGCAGCGCCGGAGCTGACCATTGCCGGCCGGAGCAGCAGGTGGCCACGGTGGCGGCGATAGAGTCAGGGAGCGAGAGAGAGACGAGAAAGGGATTCAGAGAGAGGGCATCGCTTGTTTTTTTTTGAGGCAGGGCACGTACGCGTGATAGGCTTGGCCCAACCAGTTTTTTTTAACCACGGTGCCACACACTCTGCATACACACACGCGCACTCCTCTCGATCCCCTTCTCGCGCGCCCGCGATGCCGCCGCCGCCGCCTGCCGACGTCCGAGCCAACGCCAGCCGCATCCTCTGCCGCCACGCACTAAGGAAGTTGTGCATAGGCCCCCTCCATCGGATCCCCACCAGCGCGCAGCCGTTCCGCCCCCGAGCGCGACACCGCGGCTAACCCTAGCCGCGGGGTTCTCGATCCCCTTCTCGCGCGCCCGCGATGCCGCCGCCGCCGCCTGCCGACATCCGAGCCAACGCCAGCCGCATCCGTCGCCGCCACGCACCAGGGAAGCTGTGCATAGGCCCCCTCCATCGGATCCCCACCAGCGCCTCGCCGTTCCGCCCTCGAGCGCGACACCGCGACTAACCCTAGCCGCGGGGTTTGGCTCGGTCGCCGGCGCGATTCCCGCGCCTCCTGCTGCCCCCTCTACGTCTTCTACGACCTCTTCCTCGATCCCCCGTGCTCCTGCTCATCCTCGCCGCCTCGTTACCGTGCGGTTTGGCATGACCGTGCGGTGGTCGCCGCCCGATGATGGTGGTGTTGCTGCCCGCTCTGGGTTTTCTCCAGCGCCGCTATCGCCTCCTCTTCGTGGCCCTACTCCTCCGACCCGACGCCTTCAAGCTCCTCCAAGTCTCCAGCGTCACTGCTGCCACGGTGACGTACTAGTGGTGTGGTGGTGCAGTTGGGCTGGTGCTGTGGCGTGGTGGTATTGATGCTGCTGCTCGGCTACTACTACCTCGACAACTTCTACGGTCAGGTAGTTCCTCGGCTCTCCCCTGCTCTCTCATCATCTATGATTCGGCCGTCATGCCGTGCTGTGAGTCGGCCTTTGAGCTGTGTTCTGCAATGAATTGGTGATCTGGATATGGAGCCATGGTGTTCTGTGCAACTATAAAATGATTAATTGCTTTGTTGTGGCTCTTAAGCCATTGTAGGCAGGCTGGTTCTTGTTGTACAATAATTGTGATTAATGGCATATCATATTAAGAATGTTATTATTTCGGATGGGTGATTGGTTGTACCTTTTAATAAATTGTGTATTGTGATGGCAGGACTGGTTGATGAGGTTCATGATGTACTTGAAAGACTTCTGTATTTTAGCGAGCTTAAGATGCCTTTGTGTTTGTTTATATAACTTACTCTAGTAGGGGATAGGCAGTAGTGAGGTGCTTTGATGTTCTTACGTAACTCAAATCTGCAAATCGCAGATTAGTCTCATCAGTTAGCATTGCAATCTACTTCATAGAACAGTTTATGTTACAGTTGAAAACTTGAGTACCGAGCTGAAGGTGCCACTATCCTAGAAACGTATATGCTAACTAAACAAAACATGAAGAACATCCATGTCTAGGTAACACATTTGGAACTTTAAAGCTTTAGATATTCTGTACACTGTCCATCACAATGTGCATCAACCAAGAATTCTGTTTAATCCTTTTGAATGTTCATTTGTGCAGTACAGCTTATCTAATTTTGTGAGTGACTTTTGGAGAATCATCTCCGTGTTGTTCTTGTCTTTGCTGGGTTTCAGTGAACTGTTACGAAGCTTCATTATTGTCGTGTTGAAACTTTAATAAAATTTGTCGCTGTGTAGATATGCTGGGCATTTTCGATTTACCTGGAGGCAGTGGCAATTTTCCCTCGGGTAGTTCTACTCCAAGGAATCAGAAATGTGGATAACTTGACAATATGTTCTCTTGCTCGGGTATGAAGTTTATGCCCAAAAGGCCATTCACTTTGCATGTTTCTCTTTCATCTCTTTTCCTATACAAGAAGAAATATAATGGATGGTTCTCAATTAGTCGCTTCATGTATGTATGTGCGAGGTCTCAACTTAGATCATTTGTAGCATCTTTTATGTGTAGCCACTGATTTTGACCTATCAACTTTTTCTGTATGTTACAATTTTCTTACCTCATTGGCACAATTATAGTCCTCTGAGAACATGAAGAAAAGAAAAATTGTTGTAGTATATGTCTCCTAATTGTATAATGAATGTTTGCACTTCTACTTTACGAGGGGTAAAATAGTCCTCTTGTTTCTTCTACTGTCAATCAGGCATGTTTCTCCAAGTACCGACCTCTTGTTCCATGTTTTCTCAATAATTGTATATCATCTGATATATTGTGTTTTACTTTTCCAAATAATACATCTTACAACGTCTGCCATTTGCTTGGGATTTTTTATTGTGCTTGCTCCTCTATTGATCTCTTCTTAGATTAGCTCCAGTTTGTCATTGACATTAAGTCCAAAACCTATCATCGACACTTACAGTGATCCATAGAAGTTCATCTGTACTATTTTGTTAATTCATATCATCCTTTATTACAGTGATCCATAGATGCGCTTGATTGCATTTTGGGGGTGAGTGTGGGTGAATTGATACCAATCATGGCCAGGACATGGTAGTTTCACTCAATTCAGCTCAAGGTTTTGAAACTCTAGTATGTTTGGTGTGACTGATTCTCTTAGTCTCGTGATGATGCACTAGCTTATGGCTTGATAATGTAGTTTACTTCTGGTGGCTGATTTTGTTAGTCTCAATGGAGTGGACCGTTCTAGCTAGTAACGTGAGTGTTATTGGCCTTCTTTGAGCGAACATCTAGAAAATATGGGGCATCATAAAACATGTTGAAAGCAACAAAGTGGCAGACATTTTTCTTGCGAATTCTGACAGAAGAAATTTCCAGCAATTGCTTGGCTGAGCCATGTTAGGAAAGAAGGGTTTCTCCAATAATATGAGGATTTCTTTTTTTTCACTTACATGTATTTTAATCTTGTGCATCAGGTCTAACTTTGGTCAAGGCTAGTGCTTTCTTCAGTTGGGTGGAATCGTTGTATGAGGAAGCCCGCTGCCATTCTCGATAATTAGCTAGGTTGCAGCTAATTCAAGTGACATTAGCATAGCAGTACATACTAAATCTGGCATATATACAAATTATAGATCTTTTGTGCCTTCTTATTTAATTAAATCAAGCAACACATGTGTGTGTTAAGGTACTCTTAGTCTAGATTGGCTGAACCACACATCGAGTTTAATTAACATTAGCTCTTAATACACCGAGTATTATGTGGACGCCTTACTTAGTCAATATATGCCATTTTATGCACTATATGTAAACTGTTAGTATTCTGGAAAGGATAACATTCAGTTCTTGACAACGGGAGATATTTAGTTTATTTGATAGAGTAGGAGTATATTCATCTGTATTGTTCTACTTACACTATTTAATAAGAAGATTGATTATATGATGATATAATTTTTATTAATTTTATGAACATGGAGGCTATGGTAAATAGGAGTCAGTCCATTTGCGGGTTTGGTTAGGGCTGTAAGATGTAAGGTGAACTCACTTCCATTCTGCCTTTGCTGATTATATGCAAATACAATCTTTCTTTCGCAATGAATACTTTTATTAGTGCCATCCATTTTCTGCTTATATATTTTCTCTTGCATATGAGGAATGGTAGAATTATATAGGATTATTTGCCATATATGTAGGGTTCTATAGTTTCTTATGCACTGTGTGCTACCAACATGAGTGTCTAGCTGTGTAGAGCTATAGATAGGAGATACTTGGTGTGAAATTCATTGATGTTGCTTAACGCAAGCTTCATGTGCATTGGTCAAGGGCAGTGGTTTTTGCCAAACATTGTGCAACCAATCCTTCACATGACATGCATGCACTAGAGTTGTTTGTTGGCAGTATGGCAAAACTGTCACACAAGTACATCATTTAGACCAGCATGTGATTGTTGGCACTGAAAGGTGTTTGTATTCTAGATCAGCATGTGTGATTTTGACAACAGATTATGTAATCTCTGTAAACAAACGGCTATATCCTCTACAACACTTTTTCTGCTTGATTTATTGTTTTGATTCTTTAACATAGCACCACCTTCTTAACTGGATAAAAGTTGAACTAATGCATTGTTTTGGTGAGATTTTTAAGCAAGCTAAGAGGAAGGAAGCTAAGCAAGACCCAGCTTGATTGCGATCTTCTAGTTCAAAGATCTTTCATGACAGTAGCAGACTGCACACTTAGTGTACCTGAAGGAATTGCCAATCTATTTAGTTCCTTGTAATAGTTTCTTGTACCTGCTATAAAATATGGTTGTAAATTGTGATATAAATATGTGGAATATATGATTACGAATCATTTGCCAAATTGTGAATTTTGTGTAATATATACAATGTATTCTGTGATTTTGGAGAATTTTCTCTACGTGTCACAAAATATATTTGGGGCACTTGGAGAAAATGCCACTAAATGATTTTGAGGCACTTGGAGAAAATGCCTTAATAGGGCTGATCTTTTGGGGCACTTTGACAAAGTGCCACTAATGAGCTATTGGGGCACTTTGACAAAGTGCCACTAATTGTTTTTGGGGGCATTTTGACAAAGTGCCTCAATAGGTAATGACCTATTGGGGCACTTTGGAGAAGTGCCACAAAAGCTTTTAGTGGCACAAGCAAAGGTGGCACTTCTCCAAAGTGCCACAATAGGTCATTAGTGGCATTTAGATCCCATTTAGTGGCACTTTGAAGTGCCTCTATATATCAGCTGTGTTGTAGTGCGTGACGCTTGTCACATCGTTGTTTCGCCTATTTCTTTCTTAATTTCTTTTCCTACGCTCGGTAGATAACGATGGGTGTCCAGCTTGCCATAGCTGATTTCAGGATTGTTGAGCACACGTGTTGCCGAGAAATAAATCAAATAATTGAATTTGGATGTGACAACTTTTACATGTTTTTTTTGAAATGGGGAGCACAGCCCGGTCTCTGCATCAAAACGATGCACACATTGTTGAAATATTAGGATGGGCTTTAGGCTCATCTAACAATTTCAGAATATCCCTAAAGACCCATGCTGGCTAGGGAAGTGGTGCGAGTTTAGTCCCACACGGCTAGTTGGGAGAGAGTTGCATCAATTTATAAAATTGAGCTCCTCTCCCACTAGTATGAGTTGGTGTGAAGAGAAGAGATGCGTTCCACACGCGCGCGACGTTGGTTGCGGGAATCTCGCCGAGCCGATGTGTAATTTTTATCACGCAGGAATAAAGCGGCAACTGAAACGTTTTGCCTTAATGGCGTTGATGGAAAATGAATATGAGCTGAAACGTTTTTGTCTTAAGTGCTCTTAAGTACATACGTTTTCAATTTTCATTGCACACGTTTCTGTTGGCCCTTTGGTCTGCCTCTGAGCCTGTATCAGAGAGGTCGCGCCTCTCCGGTAAATACAGAAAATAGATCACATCAAAACGATGCACACAACTATTTTTATTACATAGTTTTAAGAATCAAGTTTACACCTTATAAATTACAGATCGTGGCAACATGAATGAGCCAGCGGAATATCCATTGCTACCTTTCAAGCCAAATGACCAAGATCATTCCATGGCTACCTTTGTGCCATGATTACCACACTAGGTACAAAAATTTTGCTTAGAAATGGGGTTGTTTACCCTAACTTTGGAGCTCATTTGGAGCACATTGTCTATGACTATGAGCTTTACCATCCCAGTTCGCGTTCAACATGGTCGTGACATTATTAGATGGATCACTTTTTTTTGGCTCATTTAGATGTCGCGGTGTCCTGTCATTTCATTGAACTAGTAGTCACATCTTATGACATCATTGCGAATATAAGTCGTAATGTACTGTCTTGTCAAACACATTCTTTGGCAAGAGACAAAGCGATCATCACCCTTTATATGTGATGATCTAAGGCCGGTTCGTAAAAACCGGGATGATGAGGTAAAGTGTAGCTTTGACGTAGGCAAATGTGATAAAATATTTGATGCCTTGTTAAAGGACAAAGTGATCCGAGTTAACCATGTTATCCCGTCACCTGATGAATTAAGGTGACGTGCTTATTGTAAGTATCACAACTCTTTCTCTCATGCTACTAATGATTGCAATGTCTTTCGTCGGCAGATTCAATCGGCCCTCAATGATGGACGATTAAGCTTTGCCGGCATGGCCATTGACACACAGCCGTTCCCAATGAACGTGCTAGATCTCGAGGGAAAGAAAGTCCTTCTTCGGCCAGAGGCGGCCGAAGGCGCTAACAAATCTAACGTGGTTGTTGGTGAGCCCAGGAAGGAAGCCGGTGTCAGGGAAGCAAGGAGAGAGATCACATTGACCCGGCAACCCGGTGGACAGGAGGTCATCAAGATCAGGGCCGCCGACCGCCAGAGCGTGGAGGGAGGACGGCGGCGACTACATCAGCGTCGACACGCCATGGAGCCATGAGTTCAAGAGCACTGGCCACGGGGATCCTGGTCGGGCTGGGAGGTTCATGGATCTAGTCGGAGATACACATGGGGAGGAAGAAGAAGAATGGGCAAAAAGATAGGTGGCTGACAGGTGGGGTCCATGTCCACCTCAGCAAATTAGAAAGTAGGGGCTTGTTGTAAGATTACTGTCCGCCCAAGAGCTCACGCTGCTTGTGCGTGACCAATCCAAGACAATAACCGGCTGACGTGGCTCGTTTGTGACCAATGTGCACACACTTGACGAGTTTAGTGACGGGTTTTTCTGTTTTGCGAGTTGAGTGACTTAAGTGCACCCACCGTACAAGTTGTGGTACCGCCAGCTTGCCATAGCTGATTTCAGGATTGTTGAGCACACGTGTTGCCGAGAAATAAATCAAATAATTGAATTTGGATGTGACAACATTTACATGTTTTTTTGAAATGGGGAGCCCAGCCCGGTCTCTGCATAAAAACGATGCACACATTGTTGAAATATTAGGATGGGCTTTAGGCCCATCTAACAATTTCAGAATATCCCTAAAGACCCATGCTGGCTAGGGAAGTGGTGCGAGTTTAGTCCCACACGGCTAGTTGGGAGAGAGTTGCATCAATTTATAAAATTGAGCTCCTCTCCCACTAGTATGAGTTGGTGTGAAGAGAAGAGATGCGTTCCACGCGCGCGACGTTGGTTGCGGGAATCTCGCCGAGCCGATGTGTAATTTTTATCACGCAGGAATAAAGCGGCAACTGAAACGTTTTGCCTTAACGGCGTTGATGAAAAATAAATATGAGCTGAAACGTTTTTGTCTTAAGTGCTCTTAAGTAGATACGTTTTCAATTTTCATTGCACACGTTTCTGTTGGCCCTTTGGTCTGCCTCTGAGCCTATATCAGAGAGGTCGCGCCTCTCCGGTAAATACAGAAAACAGATCACATCTGTTCAGCCTCCACGCTCCTGTCGTTGCTCTCGCTGCTGCTGCCGCCGGTGATCCCATCCCGTCTACTGCGTACACGGCCGACGGGAGAGCAGGCCTTCGAAACCCCGCCTCTCCAGATCCTGTACGGGAGAGGGGCGATTAGGTTTTTGGGGAGCGTCTCCTACGCGACTGCTCGCCTTTGTTTGTCTACTTCCAGTATATCGTCTTCGTCCGTGTCGCCTACTTCATCGTCATGAGCACCGACGTCGACAGACTAGCTGCCGAGAAGGCTGCTGCTGACAAGAGGGCTGCCGATGAGGCCGCCGCCTCTATTGTTGCCGCCGCCTCCGCGGCTGGTACGACCAACTGGCCTACTGGAGGGTATAACTCGCTTATCCCGCTCCTCCTTATTTTTATGTGTGCGGTACTAGTCATTTGCATAGATGTTTCTACTATTTGTCTAGTACGCGATAATATGATCAAATATCAGTATGTTATGTGCTTAGTAATGTTTATGTCATGCTCATGATTTATTCTTGAATTAATTTAATCGAAAAATTGCTTATATTCACAACACACATCAATTTTTATTACATAGTTTTAAAAATCAAGTTTAGATCTAATGAATTACAGAGCGTGGCACCATGAATAAGCCAGTGGAATATCCATGGCTACCTTTCAACCCAAATGACCAAGATCATGGAATATCTATGGATACGTTTATGCTATGATTACCACACTCGGTAAAATATGTGTTGATATTGTAAAAAATGTTGCTAAGGCCGGATTTCAAGATTTTTTGAACTTTTTTTTTCCTTTTTTAGCTTCGAAATCAACATTTTTTGTGAAGTAGGTACCACAAATAAGATTGTAAATTGACCTCTCACAATTTTCATATAAATTATATCATATGGGGGCATAATCCCGGAATATCATGAATTTTTGAGCTTTCTAACTATGTTGCACTCATTAAATGAGTTTAGTATCATTTATTGATAAATACACAAATTTGAACTACAACTGTGTTATAGTTTGGTCGAAAATTATGTAAACATCATAATAACGTAGTCTATAATGGTTGTACGTAATTGCAAAGAACAAAGTATGAAAATTTACCCTTAGCAAAAATGGTCACAAGGATAATTCGACCCTGTTTTGAACAAAAAACAGATATATCGAGAAAACATAAAAAAATGTAAGACCAGGGAGATATACCTTTTTAGTGTAATAGTATTGAGGAAAAATTATAAACTTAAAATAACACGCTGTATAAAAGAGTGTTCACAAAATGAACAACCTTGTCTGAATTTAAATGGCTTTCAAGCCAAATGACCAAGGTCCTGGCACATCCATGACTACCTTGGTACTATGAGAACCACACTCGCCACAAACATGTATTTTTACATTGTAAACAATTTTTGCAAAGAAAGATTCCAAGATATTTTGAAGGGTTTTTTCTTTTTTTAAGTGACAAATTCAACATTTTTTGTTAAGTAGGAACCACAAATAAGATTGCAAATTGACCTCTCATAATTTTCACACAAACTTTATCATATGTGAGGCATATCATAAATTTTCACGCTTTTTAACTATATTCCTATCATTAAATGAGTTTAATAGTATTTACCGACAAATAATCTGACGAGGATATGACATCCGGGTATCCTCATGGAGGTACAAACTTGGCCCATTATGGAGGCGGCCCATCAAGACTAACGAAGCCCTAGTTGACACGAAGCCCAAGAAGCAATCTAGAACTCATGTAAACCCTACCTGACTACCTATATAAAGCCAGGTAGGGACACCCAAATAATAGACATGCCAGACAATACCCGCCACCGGCGGCCACCATGTAAACACAACTATGATCATGAAGTGACTTATAGCAGGACGTAGCGATCCTCCACCGCGGGGATGTGAACCTAGGTAAATTCCGCGTTTGCAATCTCGCTCCCGGAATCTCCTACGCCGCCTAATCCACCTCTCGTAAGCTACCCCGTGTAGCATCTGCCGTAATAATCCCACAACATAATCCTCATAAATCGAGCAAAAGATCATAAAAATCGAATAACTAGGAGAATATTTCTTTTAAGTGTACTAGTATCAAAAGAAAATTATAAACTTGCAATTCGCGTCCAGAGCGTGTTAGAACGCGCAAGGCAACGCAACGCGCTCTAGACGCGAAATGGTATAGCATCAATCAAATTATCGCAGCAGTTTGCGTCTAACATGGTCGTGACATGTCTAGATGGAGTACATTGCTTTTTTAGCTCATAAGTCCGAAAAAAACTTGCTTAGAAATGAGCCTGTTTACCCTAACTTTGGAGCTCATTTGGAGCACATTGTTTATGACTATGAGCTTTACCATTTTAGTTCGTGTCCAACATGGTCGTAACATGATTATATGGATCACATTATTTCTTTGGCTCATTTAGATGTCGCGATGTTTTGTCATTTCACTGAACTAATAGTTACATCTTATGACATCATTGCGAATATAAGCCATAATGTACTGTCTTGTCAAACAAATGCTTTGTCAAGAGACGGAGCGATCTCTCCCTTCGCAGGAGGTTAAATGTTATCGATCTACACGCTACGGTTAAATGTTCTCACTACGGTTCCCATTTGCGTTCTCACCGATATCTCCGTTTCTCAATGCGGTTAATTACGCCCACCGCTGAGTCGCGCGACTAACATCGGATCGAATGACCGATCCCCGTAGGGTCTTCGAGTTCTCTATCTCCGGTGTAGGGTCATCGGAGGCGATAATAATAAAGGTCTTTCAACCCTTCCCAGATCGGTGTTCTTCCCCAGAGAAGCATCGATGGGCTGGAGTTTGGAGTCGATCGTTCGGCATTAGGCCGAGTGAGATGAGTGTCTCTACGGCGACATCGTTTAGTGGTGGGGATGATGTCGCAACGTATTGGTGTCCACAAGTTCCGCCTCCGCCTGATGAAGCTCAGCCAGGTACGGCTTCGTCGGGGAATTTGCGAGTTTGGTGTCCCCCATCTCCGCCTGGCAGGAGCTGAAATTATCTCCCGGCCCTTCTTGGTACTAGCTTCTCCAGGACGGCGATCTCTCGAGATTGTGGTCGCCGGCATCATGTGGTCTACGTCGACGACTTCCCGGTTGTTACTTCTACAAGCGCGGTATCTTCAAGGTTTCTCTGACACGAGCTTTGCTACGCCGGAGGCCCAGAGGCGGCATCGAGTTTTGCTCACGGTACGTCGTCGAGGGATGCAGAAGGAAGATGGTGCTGAACTTTTCAAGGACTTTGTGTTTTATTTCTGTTTTTTAAAGAAGATCTTGTAAGGTCTCGTTTCAGACAATATACGGGCCAAGTTTCCTATTCCTACAAGTTTCATATTCCTACACAAGAGCCATCCCATTCCTACAAGTTTCTTTAATCGTGGTGAAGGAAATTTTTTATGAGGTTAGACCTCATGTTATTTTCTATTGTATTTATACTACTTCTATAGGAAAATTTTCTATAGGATTAATTCCTATGGGATATGATCCTATGAATCACACAACCTTCATAGAAAATTTTTCTATAAGATCTAATCCTCTAAAAAATTCTATACTATTCCTTTGAATCAAATGAGCCCTTCCTGATTGACCAACGCCAATGGCGCCGCCGCTGCCGCCGCCACGGGACACATCCACACAGATTCGAGAGAAGCTGCCGCCGCCGCCACTCACCTGCAGCTTCAACCAGTCCATCTAGGCGATAATGCACAGACGCATCCCCGAGAAAGAGAAAAGGAAAGGACCACGATTCCCTGGGTTGCAAATTTCAGATTGACTTACGGTTGCATGCATGCCCAGCCTAGGTGCACTCCACCGTTCGTTGCATCAAGCAGAGAAGCAGCACCGGCAACTATTTCTACATCTGCGTGCGATGGCACTGTCACCAAACTGAGCGCCGCCTCCACGCCAGAAGGCCTCACATGTCTTCATCGACTCCACCGACCTCCCGCGCACCATCACGTCTCTATCATCGAGATCAACACCGCGTTAAAGCCGGACAACACCAGGCTGAACAACAACATCAAACTATACGACTATTATTGTCTCCCTCTGTGTATACATAGGAGTCAGAGATAGATTAGGTTTCTAGAGTGATTTTGTAGTCCAAGTTTAGCTCCTTTTGTGTACTCTTATATATACCCTTGAAGATCAGATCAATACAACAACAAATATTAGGGATTCAATATTTTCCATAGTCATGGGCTTCATCCAGATTGTGGTATAAAAACGCCAAGCTTGTCAAACCTATAGTGCGGCGACTGCCTTTCGCCAACTTCACCGCGATCATCAAAAGCTAAGGGCGAATATATTGTCCCTCCTCAGCTGGGACACAGTAGGTGCACAACCAAGCTGCAGTGAAGGCGGCGCGGTACACCACTGAAGGGTATGCAACAGAGTAAAGACATTGTCTGTTCGCTGGTGATCACGGCAGGATGATCACCTTGAACTTCAACTCGGAACTCATGTTTCTGTAGTAAAGGATCTGACCTATCAGCAAAATAATTCGGCGATGAAGGTTCGAAATAATTATTTGGGTCCTCAAAAAAGATGTCCACCCAAGTTGAAATAGTGACCAACCCTGTTTCGGCCCTCATATTAACAGGGCACAAATCAGCATATATGTTATACAAAGTTCGGACGTGACCTCGCGTCGTCGAGGGGAGTGGAATATATTCCTCACAAAGTCGTCCAGAAATTGCTATGCCCATTGCATCATGGACTAGCACCATCCGTTGCGCCGCTCTACTGTTGAAGCGTCACGGATGCGTCACTGATGACAATTTCCGTCCCGGGATTTGCACCATGCGTCACTGATTACATTTTCGTGCCCGGGGCGAGGTAGTCAGAGCGCCCGCATAGTCCCCGACAAAGGGCCAGGCCCGAACATTACCGGGGATGGCCTAGTGTTTCTCCACGGGAAAGTGGTTGCGGCTCACGCTTTGAGGATCCGCGTGTCCCCGGGATCCATGGGTATGACATTATTCTCTTTTCGACATAGTCTGGCAGATTCTACGAAAATCTGTGTAACCAGATTTCCAAGTTTAATTCCATGTAACACATTTTTATTTTATAAACTAACAGAGAATTTGTGTACAAGTACGTTACAATAACAACATATCAAACATATTAGAATACTCACTATTGTATTTTTACTGATGATTAGTTTAAGCAATTTTGTTTCAATATCAAGTATAGGACATACACACTCCGTTAAATTTTGACCAAAAAGAAATATTATCATTGGTTCAGTTTCTACTCTACAAGCGTACTTAATCAGACACTCGAAAGCGCTATTGTAATACTTGTGTGGCTGTATTCTTTATAGATTTTTATCATAAATACCTATAAATTATAGAGATTATGTATTGTAAAAAATTATAGAACAAACTTTTGTTACAAATATAGTTTAATATCATTTCAATGCTATTCATTACAAATAAAACACACATAACCTAATATTTCAAATTATGTTGTTAAATTAATCGGGCAAACAAAAAATTATATATAATTGTGATATTGTAACATGTTTAAAATAAGATCTACACAAGTATAAAAGTTCAGTATAAAACTACAATTTGTGTTAAGGCCTAATTTTACCTTTGTAGCCTGCCTCCAGCTTGTATTATTTGGCTTATTTCTACCTTGGGAGTTCTATGTGCAATCTCGCTCAAAGAACGCTTTGTTTCATGATACATGCATTACTTAGTCTCTTTGTTCTCATATGCCCTTCAGATGACAGAACCGGAGTTGATGTCTTGACAGTACGACTGCCCTCACCAGCAACTAGCAAGGCCAATGAGACCACACAGATTTGTTCTTTGATCTACTTGCCTTTGGACAATTCTCCGAACCACAAATCATGTGGATTTTTTTCTGTCACAACTTGCCGGGTGTTGATCATAATGTGTGCTTACATGAGTTAAGCCACTTGAGCTGGAGTATGAGCCAAGTTTGATATCTTGTTGTATTATCGTATTGATTTTGACACTCTATCAGTTATTCAGTCATCAATATATCATGAAATTTGTCTGCCATGATTTCATCCGTGCAGTCCTAACAATTCGGGACGTTATTTAACACCTTTCCTATTTTTCAGCTAGCTGATTTCTCATTTGGCNATGGTGATAGAGGCCATCTTGCTTTCAGCCATGGGGCCATAGAGCTCGGCTCTAAAGACTGGCGATCGGGCCGCGAGCACCACGCGGTGTGCACTGAAGCTCTGCCCGCTAACGTTGAAGGAAACATCAGTGAATTCATGTTTGTCCGACATCAAGGCCAGATCATGACCCAAATCGGGGAGCTCGTTCTCCATTGATGAAACCGGACATGTCCGTTCGATGTCCACGGAGCATTGCACCACGAACTAGCCATCTACCAGTCTACCACACAGTTAGCCTTGACGTCGTCCTTCCCAGCGAGAACCAGTGAACCCCCTTTTGTGTTTCGGGGACGGGGTAATAAGTCGAGGATGTTCCCCTCTTCCCATGAAGGAAGGCGCCAGTGCGTCGGTCTTGTCGAGTAAAACCATGTGTGTGAACACCTTGGCAGCAAACATCATTTTGGACATTGCGAGTCGAGGCCAGTAAATCGCGGTGCATTTGCATCCAGCAACCATGGTGCTCTTCTGCACGGACGGGCTAGGAACCTCGGGCGGCGGCAGTTTTACCCGGAATTGGAAGGTGCGGCTGTCTCTTGTCGGGACGATCTCGCAATCATATGACTTGCCCTCGGCCATGATGGACCCTCGATCGATCCGACGGGGGGAACCGGCAGCAACAGACAATCAGCTAAGCGGCGGCGCCGGCGAGGTAATTTGTGTGGAAAATTACGGATCGCAAGCTGCGGCCACAAAGGCCCGATGGTGGCGGAAGAGGAGATGAATTCAGGATTCAGGACTGAATAGAGAACTGAAATGCGGCTAGGGTTTGGACTTGGGAGTGGAGGAGTCGGCAGCGTGGCTGGGCTTGAGGCTGAGTTCTGCGCTGGAATTAGTATCAGGCCGTAAGAACCAGAATTAAAGAGAGAAGTTTGTTTGGCCCCAAAAATATCAAAGGTAGGTTTAACCCGTAGTCCCCTACTAGTAAACCTGTACGTGCAACTAATCTCTTATTAAAAACGCGGCTGCTACTCCCAAATTAAACCTGGCTTAGTGAGTGCTTTGTCACTCACAACCATTTTCTTATTTTCTCGGGCAGCTACCTCATAATTTGTTCATCACTTGTCTAAAATAACACAATATTTTACTGTGGTATTGTCGACCGGCCCACCCCTCTTTAATCCCCTAGTGACGGTGACCAAGCCTTGCTAATATTACAACGATACATCTCACCATGGTATGAATTAGTTACAATTTCTGAAATAAATTCATAAACTATACTTATGTTTATAAAACATATTTTTAAAATTTGAGTTGTATTTAAATATAATATACAATTATGATTCTCCAACAAAATATCCCAAATCCTAACCTATTTTTTTTCAAAAAATATGTACACTTTCAGAAAGTTTTTGGAGGATCTTACGAGATCATCCTAAATTCATTTTAAACCAATAATGAAAGAAAATATTTTTTGCAACATAATTTAGATTAATTCTTTGTTATCATAGTATTGATTTTTTTCGTTTAAAATGGGTGAGATAATGTTTTTCTACTATTTAACAACATTCATGTTGAAATCTTTCTTCCGGCATGAACTCCCATGTACCGAAGTGAATTTGTCTACCGTTTCCTCTTTCATATTTCTATACCGCTACGTCGAAAGGCTATCTAGGCCCGTAGCGGCATGCGAATCCACTCACAAAGTGTTGATCTGTTATGGAGTCCTCGTGCTCCGAAGTAATGAATCGAGAGCTTGGCCCAATAAGTAACTAATACTCTTCTATGATTTTCCTGCAGTTTCTTTAGAGAGGTTGATCGAAGCTCTAACTCTCAACGTCTTGTAATACTACCATCATGTATTTTTATTTATTTAGCACCACCATAACTTCAGAATCATATTAAAAAAACTATTATGTTAGAGCATTTAGAGTAAACCCCAACATGTATTTTGTGTTGAGCAACTATTGATAGCCTTCACCGTAACTTGTGCAAGTGACTAGAAACAAATCAACCAATGAAGAATACATGGTCAACCAGCTACTATCGGGGCGCAAAAGCACACGGACAAATAATAGACGATACCACACGGGTGAACCGGCCTATTGCCGGCGGTGAAGTTGGGCTGGTTTTTCCCGTCTAGGAGATGGTAGGCGTCGATTACCTCCCTGCTATATTTCTCCTCACAGTCGTATCCAAGGTAGAGCGAGTCGCCAGCCAGGGAGGGAAACAGCCCCGCCGGTACGGAAAGAGCGCGGTGCTTGCCAATAAACACGGTGCGGCCACCTAGTCCAACGACATGTGTCATCTTCCCCGCATCTAAATCCACTCGGTACACATCGTACATCATCGTGTATTTACCATGCTCGTCGTCATTGCATCGCTGGGACATTCGCTGCACCACCGTGAGCTCCCCGCCGTTGTCCACCAGATGCACCGTGTCCGTACATGTGTCCATAGTAAGTGTATGTAAAACTTGTGGCTTTATCTTGGCGACTTCTGCCAGTCGTGGCGGCTGGTTTTCCGAGACCTCCACCGCCATTAGACTCCTATTGGTGGCACAGTAGACGCCCCGAGTGGGGGAGGTGTCTTCTGGTCCGCCTCGCTTCCGTGTGGGGGAAGCCTCTGGGATGCCTTCCCGGGCCTCCTGCCCGGGTGGTCCCGTAGATTCCTCGGGGTGTCCCCGCTCTTGGTTCGGTGCCCAGGCCTCCTGCTGGGTGACGAGGGGGTGCCGGGCTTCGTCCCACGGGGAAGCCCTTCCGAGTACCTGCAACATGGTTATAAGCTGGGCCCACTCGACCGGTCAGTGAGACACCCCCGAGGGGCAGGGTGTCGACAGTACACTAGTAGGAAATAGGGTTACCAGTGGCGCACCTGAAATGGTTACCAGTGGCGCATCCAGGGAAATCCTGGTGTGCCACTGGTACGGCGTCACTGGTAACCTATTACTAGTGGCACACCTTTCAGATGCGCCATAGGTATATATATACATGTGGTGCACCTTTTCGGTGTGCCACTGGTACATGTTTCCAGTGGCGCATTACCTGGCAGTGTGCCACTGGTATAGGTGTGCCACTAGTAACGTTTAGGTGCACCACTTGTAACTTTTTCGGTATTTACAGAAAATCAACTATTTTAATACACTGTACATGTATTTGTACTGTTATACACAGAAAATCAGTACAAAACAGTATAAATAGATGTACAGTACAAGTTTATCATCATATTAATTAGAATCCGAAGTAGACAACTTCATCATCTGCATTACAAGTTCATCATCATATTACAATGGAAGTAGCTAGTGTCCTAAACTAAAATCAAATAAAGGAGAACCGCAATCACGGTAAGAAAGACGGGGATCACGATGAAGTTGGTCTTCATCGCCAACTTCATCCGGGGCTTCCTATCTTCCGCTACAATTCTCCAACAAAAATATCCAAAATTCAACCTATTTTTTTCTACAATTTTGTACACTTGGGATATTTTTGGAGGATCTTACGAGATCATCCTAAATTCAATTCAAACCAATAATAAAAATAAAATATTGTTTGCAACCTAAGTTAGATATTAATTCGTTGCTATAATACTATTGATTTGTTTTGTTTAAAATGGTGTGATAATTTTTTTCTACTTTGTAACAACATTTATCATGTTGAAATGTTTTTTTGGGTGACAGACGCATATACTCACATGTGCCCAAGTGAGAAAGGCTATCTAGACCTACAGCGGCAGGCGAATCCACTCACAAAGTGTTGATCTGTTATGAACTCCTTGTTGCTCCAAAGTAATGAATCTGAGAGCTTTGACCCAATTAGTAACTACTCCCTCCGTTTCATTTTAGTTGACTTCATTTTATCCAAATATAAATGTATCTATATATGTTTTAGTCTAGATATATTAGTATTTGAGCAAACCCATATCAACTAATTTGGAACGAAGGGAATAATACTCTTCTCCCATTTTTGTGCGATTCCTTTTAGAGAGCTTGATCAAAATTCATAACTCTAACTTTAAACGTCTTTTAATTCTACCATCATGTTTTTTTTTTTTTTGCTTAGCACCCTCAATCCACCATAACTTCATAACCATATTTAAAAAATATATATATATATATATATTATGCTAGAGCCTTTAGAGTAAACTCCAACACATATTTTGTGCTGAACCAATGGTTAAGTTGATATTCTTCGCGGTAACTTATGCCCAACAACTAGAAACAAATCATAATAAAGAATACACGGTCAACCAGTTACTATCTGCGCGCAACAACACACATGGACAAATAATTGACGATACCCCATGGGTGAACCGGCCTATTGCCGGCGGTGAAGTTGGGCTGCTTATTCCCATCTGGGAGATGGTAGGCGTCGATTACCTCCTGGCTGTATTTCTCCTCACAGTCATATCCAAGGTAGAGTGAGTCGCCAGCTATGGACGGAAACAGCCCCGCCGGTACGGACAGCGCGCGGTGCTTGCCAATAAACACGGTGCGGCCACCTAGTCCAACGACATGTGTCATCTTCCCGACATTTAAATCCACTCGGTACACATCATAAACCATCATGTATTTACCACGCAAGTCTTCATTGCGTCGCTGGAACATTCGCTGCACCACCGTGAGCTCCCCGCCGTTGTCCACCAGATGCACCGTGTCCATACACATACATGTCGGTAAAACTGACGGCTTTATCTTGGCGACTTCTGCCAGTCGTGGCGGCTGGTTTGGTGAGACCTCCACCACCATTATACTCCTATTGGTGGCACAGTAGACGCGCCCCGAGAATGGCCAGATTGCCTGAACAAAATTCCTTCCGTGTTCGTAGGAGACCTTGGTCCAATTCTCATCGCCTGGACTAGCAATGGCCAGGATACGGGGCCGGTGGAAGTTGAGCACGACCGTCGAGTCCTCGGTGATCCCGGCACCGTGCAGCGCAAGATTTTGCCTGTATGGACGGGCAACCAAACGGCTCACCGTTGTACATGATGATAACATTGTTTTCACTGATGGCAGGTTCGTGCGGATGCCGGTGAGTGGGTTCAGCAGAGAGATGATGCCCTCGTCGTCGACTAGGACAAGAAGGCCCTCGGGGGTCGGTGCGAGGACGGTGCGGCCGTGCAGCTCCGAGAGCTCCTCCATACGGATGCACTCGCCGGTGGAGATGTTCAAGAAGCGGCGGCCGAGTGGTCGGTCAGCATCGGCTCTGTCTCGTAGCATGATCCAGTGACGCGGGTGGAACCGCCGGTCCAGGGCGCCGTGGTGGGCGGCGCGCGGGTCCGTGGTGCGTCGTCGCCACGTGCTGCAAACGGCGCGGAAGCGTATGTAGTCGGCGACGTCCGCCGCGAGCACGTGGTCGGCGATCAGCTCAGCCGGCCTGCACGCCAGTCTCTCCCAGTCCCTCCTGCAGATATGGCGTCAAGTTAGACAAGGAAGTATATATACAAGCTTCTCGACGGTCTGAGACATAGAGATCGTCGATCTCAGAAACTTACCAGCTAGAATCGGCGACGGAGGTGCCACCGGAAGACGGCGCGTCGATTCGGCACCGGTAATACGATTTTAGCACTTCCTCAGGCGGGCTTCCCGGTGGCGATCTGTTGGACGGGTTACTCGATGATGTCGCCGCCATGTCCAGCTTCGGCCGGCGGCCGGATAGCTGGCTTCTACGAATCTGGGAGATGGAGGAGATCGATCAAGATTTGCTTAGAGCTGCAATCTTGCACGTTTTGCTGCTGGTGCGATCGGAACAAGAGCTGTGGTGGATTGACGCGCGATGACTTGCTTTATGCTACGGAAATCCAATCTGGGATCGTATCCAACACTTCATCAAAACGGAATAAGTAGCGGAGACCGTGTCAGATAAGTTAAAGGCCACTGGAGTTTATGTTCATGTCGAAGACGAGATATAATTATTTCTTGTGGTAGTCCGACCTATTCTTGGAAACAGTAGCATCTCACCGCCGCACCTATTCTTGGAAACAGTAGCATCTCACCGCCGCACCGTAACTCTATTATCTATCGACATAGAACAAGAACTAGACCGAGTTGGGTATTGATACCCACTTGGTTTTCCTTTTATATCTCACAGACTCAAAGATCCAGACCAGTTGTGTACTAATACGATTTGATCCGTTTTGATTGGTTCTGAACCCGATATCGATTTCTCAAGCCTCTATACAGACGCAGCGAAATCATCCCTCTGTTCTTCAAACCGAGCTAGCAATCTCACCAGGCCACCACCACAATGTCAGATCATTGCAATCTTCCTGCTGCCATTGTAGCTGGTCACGAGGAAAATTCATATGTGATCAAGATAGATGGATACTCAAATATCAAGGGGCGAGTCAAGCCCGGCGACTGCGTGAATTCTACCCCTTTCAGTGTTGGAGGTCATGACTGGTTTGTGGCGTATTACCCAAACGGTAGCCGCCACAACGAAGAACTTGCCGATTCCATATCTGTTTATCTAGTTCTTGATTCTCCTGTTGCCAAGGATATTGTGAAGGCAAAAGCTAGATTTAGTCTGCTCGACAAGGATGGGGAACCTGTGAAGTCACAAAGCCACAACACCGAAGAATGCATCTTTCCTAGGAGACTTTCAAATAGGGGTTTCCATGATTTCATCAAGAAGGCTGATCTTGAGGAATCAGTGCATCTAATAGACGATAGTTTCAGCATCAGGTGCGATGTTACCGTCGTAAAGCATATACAGAAAGGTAATCGGTTTGTTATTCCTCCAAGCGACTTGCATCAGCGTCTCGGCGACCTCCTAAAGAGCACGGATGGATCCGACGTGACCTTTCGTGTCGGTGGGGAGAGTTTCCTGGCTCATCGGACCGTGCTCGCCGCCCAGTCTTCCGTCTTCAGATCGGAGCTTTTTGGAACCATGAAGGAGAATGACGGCAGTCCAATTGAGATCAGCGATATAGAGAGTGATGTGTTCAAGTCCTTGCTCCATTTCATATACACGGACTCGCTACCTGTTTCTGAGATGAATCACGGGGTGCTGGCTGGCCATCTACTGGTTGCAGCGGACAAATATAACATCGAGAGGCTGAAGCTCATATGTGAAGAGAGTTTATGCAACCTTATCGACACAGACATCGCCGCAACCACTTTAGCTCTAGCCGAGCAGCATGGCTTCCATAGAATCAAGGAAGCTTGCTTCGAGTTCCTCGGTTCTCCTTCCAATTTGGAAGCCATGATGGCAAGTGACGGCTACGAGCATCTGAAGAACAGCTGCCCGTCTGTTCTCAAGGAGCTGGCAGCGAGCTTCCTTCCAGCCGAGCTGAAAGCGGTCAAAGATATTATCATGACGATTTAGTAGTGTGGCCTAATGACCACTGCATTCAATCTAATTTAGTACTACTAGAGTAATAGGCTTATAGCGTGATCGCTCAGTTTTGTATCAGACTTGTTTTATTTGTGTGATTAAAGTTGATAGCTCTTTGTTTGTGGTGTTGTATTGTTATGTAATCTAGCTGTTAGTCGTTTATTTCAGTTAATTTGTTTCCTACTTATCTGCACCGGATTAGCCGGATTGAGCCAAAGTTTTTTGTGAGGCCAGTAGCTCGACGCACCCTGGTATCGTGGGATGACACGATCACGTCCGTGAGGGTGTGGCCGATGCCACGATTTGTTTTCCTACTGTAAAAGCAGTAAGCCTGTTCACTACACAAAACCTCTCTATCTCTCCTTTGTCAGTCACGTGAACTCTGCACAGGGGCGGAGCTAGGTGTAATTAGTGGGGTCAATTGACCCCAATGATCTAAATAAAATCCTTGGTAAATGAGTGACAAATAGTGTTCATAACTAGAAAATGACCCCAACGCAATGGAGATGACCCCAATACTCTTCTGGGCTGGCTTCGCCCCTGACTCTGCAGCTCAAGCAGCTGCGGAACAATTGGCATCAGAGCCTATCAACGATCCGGAACCATAGCCGGCACTCCGACGAGCGCACTACGGGAAAAACTATCATTGCCGTGTAGTCGGTTCTTTGCCGTGTGTGTCATGTTTTGCGGAACACGGCAAAGACAGACTTTGCCGTGTACAACCGGAAATACACACGGCAAAGTTTCGGTGCACGGTATCGTCTACGCAAACACACGGCAAAGAAAAAGGCACGACACAGTTTAAGGAAAACACACGGCAAATAAGTTTACACGGCAAACATACAGGAAAACACACGGCAAATAGCCACGCACGGCAACACATGTACGTTCTCTCCACACTTAACGGGGACCGTTATAACAGATACTTCGCCGCGTGTCTGAAAAAAACCTTTGCCGTGTGCATTCGAAAAACACACGGCAAAGAATCATATGCCATTATTCTATATTTTTATGAAGCAAGTGCAAAAACTATGCTGTAAAACGGCATCAATCCAATTTTCACACAAAGTAGTCCCTATTTGATGGAGAATCCCAAAATATTAGGAATTGCCTCGCTTTCTACCTAATTTCATCTATTTAAATGACTATATGTTGATTTTCCAAAATTAATTCAAATTTGAACTACAAGTGTGTGATAGTTTGCTTTGAATTTTTTCAAAAAATCATTTTAAGGTACACAAGTAGTGATTATATTACAAAACCATCGATATTTTAAAAAATTCGACCCCTTTCGACAAATGGCCATGGTGGTTATTTTGACCATTTTTTCAAAAAAATCAAATAAAGTGAATATTTACTCAAAAAAAGAAATCCTTTGGCATGGAGTTCTTTTATGTGTACCACTTGCTAGCAAAAATTAATAAACTTGATGTTTGACAAACTTTTCAAAAGAATGCTTCATAAAAAGGTCTATAGTCTATAAACATGTCGATCTACCCCTTTGACCGGCGCCGAGAGGGGGTAGACGCATGAACTTTTTTGCTTGGTTGTGTTAGTTTGGTACATAGAACCATGGGGAACCAACATTCCATGTGGTCCGTCGCATGATTCCCTGTCCGACACCCGAAACGGGAGTTTTCACCTCTAAGTGTCGGAACTTACTACGGAGTAAGCGGGGTCGGTGAAGCGGGTCGCACCTCAGAGCTGTATCTTGGTTCCCGCAACCTACCAACACACTCTTATACAAATTTTAGGGACCAATGCACGTTTTGGTGGGATTCCGACGCTCCGGACCCCAGCTACGGCGAAACCCTACACCCGATGGAAAAAGTCCAACCTGTCGATCTACCCCTTTGACCGGTGCCGAGAGGGGGTAGACGAATGAACTTTTTTGCTTGGTTGTGTTAGTTTGGTACATAGAACCATGGGGAACCAACATTCCATGTGGTCCGTCGCATGATTCCCTGCCCGGTACCCGAAACGGGAGTTTTCACCTCTAAGTGTCGGAACTTACTACGGAGTAAGCGGTGTCGGTGAAGCGGGTCGCACCTCAGAGCTGTATCTTGGTTTCCACAACCTACCAACACACTCATATACATATATTAGGGACCCATGCAAGTTTTGGTGGGATTCCGACGCTTCGGACCCCAGCTACGGCGAAACCCTATACCCGCTGGAAAAAAGTCCAACCTGTCGATCTACCCCTTTGACCGGCGCCGAGAGGGGGTAGACGCATGAAATTTTTTGCATGGTTGTGTTAGTTTGCTACATAGAACCATGGGGAACCAACATTCCATGTGGTCCGTCGCATGATTCCCTGCCCGGCACCCGAAACGGGAGTTTTCACCTCTAAGTGTCGGAACTTACTACGGAGTAAGCGGGGTCGTTGAAGAGGGTCGCACCTCGGAGTTGTATCTTGGTTCCCGCAACCTACCAACACACTCTTATACATATATTACGGACCCATGCAAGTTTTGGTGGGATTCCGACGCTCCGGACCCCAGCTACGGCGAAACCCTACACCCGTTGGAAAAAAGTCCAACCTGTCGATCTACCCCTTTGACCGGCGCCGAGTGGGGATAGACGCAAGAACTTTTTTCTTGGTTGTGTTATTTTGGTACATAGAACCATGGGGAACCAACATTCCATGTGTTCCGTCGCATGATTCCCTGCCCGACACCCGAAATGAGAGTTTTCACCTCTAAGTGTCGGAACAAACTACGGAGTAAGCGGGATCGGTGAAGCGGGTCGCACCTCGGAGCTATATCTTGGTTCCCGCAACCTACCAACACACTATTATACATATATTAGGGACCCATGCAAGTTTTGGTGGGATTCCGACGCTTCGGACCCCAGCTACGGCGAAACCCTATACCCGCTGGAAAAAAGTCCAACCTGTCGATCTACCCCTTTGACCGGCGCCGAGAGGGGGTAGACGCATGAAATTTTTTGCTTGGTTGTGTTAGTTTGGTACATAGAACCATGGGGAACCAACATTCCATGTTGTCTGTCGCATGATTCCCTGCTCGGCACCTGATGACGGGATTGATGAGAGTATTCTTCTCCCTCAACTACGCCAACAAATACTCTTGATACCCTGAAAGGAAAATAATATATAAGGGATAGGTTGAGCCTCCAAGTGCAGAGTATGTAGGAGTGGAATTCTTTTTTCCCCAAGAAGGTGACTCGAGGGTTTAATATCGAACTCTCGGGGAATCAGTAGTGTGGTTTTATCTCCTTGTCCTTCTCTAGATTTCCTGCAAACAAGTAAATTGCTTTGTGCCCTCAACCTCACCAACTGGTTGTCAAGCACAAGGTGTGAGAATGATATTAAGATAATAATGAATGCAAAAAAGTAAATAAAAATGCAATGGTGGTGAATAGTAATGCAAGGATGATAGTAATGATGATGGATGGTATTTTTGGGGTTTTTATATGTGAATGCAAGAAGTAAAAGTGTTTTTGTATTTTCTGATTTTAAAATGGCTGAATGTAAAAGGTGCTTAAAAGTGGTTGGAAAAGTGTTTCTTATGATTAAAAATGGACCGGGGTTCATGGTTTCACACATGCACTCTCTCTTTAATATAGTGTGGCAAACAAGTAGACATAGGATTAACATATGAGAATGCAAACAAGTTTAATCATGTTACTAATTATATGGGCATCACGTCCTAACATAGAGACCTTTTGATTATTAGTCTCACTTATACTCCACCAAGATGTGAACTAAATCATGCACCTTAGTAATTAAGATAACATCAGAGTATAGCTTTAAGATTAATGACATGAAGTTAAAATAAACACATGATGGATCTAGTCTTAGGTAGAGGCATGTCACTCCTCCTACCCTTCAACATGGTATTTTGGTTTATCCCTAGTGAGGCAACAAAGTAAGGTAAACACCCAATGGATCATGATATTCAAGTTGTCAGCTTATCACTTCACCAACCCCGTTACTCTAACTAATGCACACGTTCCCCCACACACGCTCTCATAAACATGCTTGATCATAACAAGGATATAAGAACGGGGTACATAATATGCATCTACTTTCATAACTGAAATAAACATTGCAATCTCAACATATATTAACTCATAGAAAGATCCATCACAATGGTAATACAACGGTGACCGTAGTCATGTTCAGCAGCTCATACAGTGCTAACTAATGAAGCTCAAGAGAGAGAGAGAGATACATATGCTACTGCCACACACCCATAGTCCAGCGGTGGACTACTCCCTCTTCATCATGGAGACGGTGGAGATGTCGATGGAGAAGAAGGAGACCACTCCGGCAGGGCTCCGCCGGAGTTTCCCCCCTCCGATCTTCAGCCTCCTAATCTCTGTTTTCTGGTTTCTTTCGTGTGGCGGCTCTCCTCTGGAAAAACGTCGGGGGACCTCTTATATAGGCGTTTTTAGGTCACGAGGATGCTTCTGGGCGAAGGATCGATGAAAATGGGGCCACGAGGGCCAAGTTGGATGGGCCCACACGGCCTGGTACTGTAGCCGCGTGGGACCCTCCCTTTTGGTCCTCCGGCCTCCGTTCGTTGACTTCTTTCGCTCCTAAATCTTCCCCTTCCAAAATAATGACCCCCCCTAAATTTATAGCTCATTATGATGTCGTTAAGGTCCTGAAACAAATAAAGAAAGAAATAGGGGTTTTCTGCCTGCGCAGGATTAATTCCATAAAAAGGGGAAATCATTATAAATTAGCAAAAATCATAAAATAACAGTAATATACCCCTTATATGATGCAAATATGATTGGAATATAAGTGTTATAGTGCAAAGTTCATGTATGCATTTTAGATGCATTAACATCCCCAAGCTTAACTCATTCTCGTCCTCGAGTATGAAAGTGATAAAACTAACATGAACTTTGCAATATAGTAAAAACATAGATATAAAAGATGATTGCACCTACTACATAAAGTCAAATGATTCATTATTTCAAAGAAGTAGCAATATGCAAACAGTTTATAAAGTGATATCAAGTATTCAATGAAAAGATGATCAATGATAATTCACAGAGTGCAACATAAAAGATAGTACTATGGACATTCTTACTTTGGCATACTTGAGGTCCATAGAGTGTATGAAAATCTGAATATAAAAGGTGGACACTTTGGAAAAGATGTATAAATAAGTAGAGGTAAAGCATGCATAAGTTTCATCTATCCTCAAAACTATTCTAATTAAGTTATTGATTGCAATGGTAATACTTGGTGTCAAGCTCTCATTCCCCTATCATAGCATCTTGAATGATTAAAGTTAAATGTGAAAGTAAATATGAGTAGTGGACTTGATAAAGTAAAGGTTAGATGTCTCATGCCCCTTGAATACAAGTACCTACACCATGATTACTCAACTTAGGAAACAAAGCAAGTTTAAGTTATCTATCATTGTAAGTAATAATGGTATCATCAAGAGTCTCAACTGGGGTACCTCTTGTCCCATGATATGGATCAAGCCCATATCAAAACAACAAGACAAACAAACATAATGAACAATCTCAACACCCTCTTTATTTACCACTTGATATAGCTTTTTATTGTGAGGTGTATCACAGAGAGTTCAAAATAGCATGTAAGTAAATTTCCACCATGAATGATGCATGGCTTAGATTAGCGGCTCAGGTTTCTCTCTAACCATTTATACAAACTCATTTAAACTTAACTCTATTTCCACATTATTTCGTCATGATAGACATCCATAAACAAAAGTACATGATATCAACTAAACAAATGATGGAACATGTTGAAAGCTTTGCATGTGACAGCACATATGGACTAACTCCCAACCTTAAACATTTATCAAGCCACTATCTTCATAATATTAGTCACAATGTTTCATCTTTATTGAATGCAATAAAAGTAAAGTGTGCATCAAGTTCGTGAGAGCTTTTTAACCAACTTTTCCCATTACAATAAATAACATCATTATTTTCATTTAGAGGTATAGATAACACAAATAACATGATAAACATACTTGGAATAGCATAAAGCTAATAGGTAGATATGGTGGACTCACTGGAAAAACTTGGGTTGAAGGTGTTGGAAACAAGTTTTTACTTGTTGGAATTTTTGGGCTAGCAAAAGGGAGAAAGATGACCATCTAGATGCATGCATGAGTATCCATAGAACTAACTAATTCATGTCAAACAAAGTGAAATAACATACAGCATCAAAACATGAATAAAAGATAGCTCATGATAAGCATTTGCAAATTATTACTCATAAAGAAGCTCATGAATCATGCAACTATATGTGTCATTAAAAATCAACTTAGACATCCCTTTTCCCAGTACAATAAAAGCATGCAAGATATTTCAACCCATATTTCCAGTAGCATTCTCATATATAAAAGATAGTGTGGTGGTCTCACAAAATAAAAATCAAAGCAAAAACAAACAAAAAGACGCTCCAAGTTTATGCGATAAAGTGCATTGATAGAAAAACAGAAGTTAGACTTGTGCAAACCGAGAGTGTGTTGGTTCAGTGGGGATGTTCACATCCCCAAGCTTATGGTTTTCACCATCCTTGGATAACTCATGGTGCATCTCCTCCAATCCCTGTGAAAAAACTTCAAAACACAATTTCTCCCATCTCTTTTCTGTGGGGTGATATTAGTAGAGATAAACAAACAAGTTTCTTGCTGCATATAATCCATGGACTAAAATTCATATGAATGATCTGAGAATGTATAATGTTGTATGCATACTCATAAACAATTGGATCAACTCAAAAGTTCAAACTATGCATAAAACAATATGGGACAGAATCTGTCCAGAAAAACAGCAGCAGAAAAACGTATTTTTCTGTCCTACTTAAACTTGTCTAAAAAATCTTAAAAACTTCAGGCATACAGAGGATGAAAAGTTGCAGTTATAGTAAAAATCTCAGCTCATTCGGAGTTACAGAATAAGAATGAAAAATCAAACCGTGCACAGACTCCGTGCAGGAATAAAATCTCCGAATAGAAATAGCAACTTTTTCAAACCAAAATGGGTAAAACTTGGCACTTTATTAAAAATTCCAGAAACTAAACTAAGAAAACAATCTCTTGTTACAGCAAGAGGACACACAAAAAATCCCAAAAAACAACCGGGTTGCCTCCTGTAAAGCGCTTTCTTTATAGCCATATAACTAGGCTTACTTACTTGTTGTTTTATCGAAGATGAAGCTCATGAGGGAGCTTAAAAGTTGTACCCTTCATCCTTGGGAAGTGTTCCATGCATTTCTTGTGGGGAAACTGAAACTTCATATTCCCTTCCTTTGAATCAATAATAGCCCCTGTGGTACGAAGAAAAGGTCTTCCAAGAATAATAGGACTAGAGGTTTTATTCTCCATATCCATGATTAGAAAATCCACAGGTACAAAAGTCATATGTAACTCTACCATAACATCACTTACTTTACCTAGAGCATGTTTAATGGTATTATCAGCAAGTGCAAGTCCAATAGAGCATTTTTCAAGATTCTTTAATTCAAGTGTTTCATATAATTCTTTAGATAAAACAGAGACACTAGATCCTAGATCAAGTATGGCATGGTGTGTCTCTTTTCCAATAGTTACTAGCACCTTGGGGATCTATGCATCCCCAAGCTTAGGTGGTATCATAGCTTCTTGATTGTATCTAGCAATTTTCTCTTTCAAGACATGATTAGCAATATAGGAACCAAAACCAGATTTGTTAACATCAATAGAAGGATCACTTGCAAATTTTTGTAAGATAGATATTAATTCATGCAAGCTACTATTCTTCAAATCAAGCAAAGGATCTTTAACTTTCTTTTCCTTTTCGACCCAAGCTTGTTTTTTAGCAGGGGGTACTTTCTCACTTCTAGTTTCTTGCTCATTGTCCATAGAATTGGTCAGTTTGTTGTTATGTAGCCAATCTTTAAAAGAGGGACAATTTTTCTGATGAAAGCTTTTTCTAATTCTTTCCAGGTCTTAGTTGTAGCAGGTGGTAGTGAACGTATCCATTCTCTTGCCTCTCCTTTTAATGAAAAAGGAAATAATTTTGGCATCACAATATCAGGTTCCTTCAGATTTAGTGCAGAGCAAATACTGATAAAATTATTCAGATGATCAAGACAGTCTTCTTTTCTTTTATCACCAAATTGTTTCTTAGTTATCAAGTGTAGTAAGTCAATACTTACTCTAAAACTATCAGCTTGTATCTCAGGTGTGGTAATAGGTTTAGCAATAAATTGATCATTTGGAGTATTTGTGTAGTCACACAACTTAGTCCTATCACCCATTTTAGCAGATTTTTATGTGTTTTTAATTTTTTGTGCAAAACTGAAAATAAAATGACACTAAAACAATGCAAACCAAATTAACTAATGCAAAACTAAATGCAAAACTGAAAATAAAATATGCAAACTGAAATCTAAAAATGATATGCAAGACAAAAACAAAACAAAATAATTTGCCTGAAGGTAAAGATGGACAAGATGATGTTCACGTAGGTGCAACCTCCACAAGCTTAGGTGTTGGCACAAGTTGGTGATGAAGTTAACTTTGTTGTGATATCCTTGGACAAACCCTTCCAGCTATGATTCCCCGGCAACCTCAACTACGCCAACAAATACTCTTGATACCCTGAAAGGAAAATAATATATAAGGGATAGGTTGAGCCACCAAGTGCAGAGTATGTGATGACGGGATTGATGAGAGTGTTCTTCTCCCTCAACTACGCCAACAAATACTCTTGATACCCTGAAAGGAAAATAATATATAAGGGATAGGTTGAGCCTCCAAGTGCAGAGTATGTAGGAGTGGAAGTCTTTTTCCCCAAGAAGGTGACTCGAGGGTTTAATATCGAACTCTTGGGGAATCAGTAGTATGGGTTTTATCTCCTTGTCCTTCTCTAGATTTCCTGCAAACAAGTAAATTGCTTTGTGCCCTCAACCTCACCAAGTGGTTGTCAAGCACAAGGCGTGAGAATGATATTAAGATAATAATGAATGCAAAATAGCAAATAAAAATGCAATGGTGGTGAATAATAATGTAAGGATGATAGTAATGATGATGGATGGTATTTTTGGGGTTTTTATCATGGAAAAAATAGCCCGCTATATCCCGTATAATAGCGCGCTATAGCTTATTTGAAGAGGCTACGCTATATTTAGCCGAAAATGGCCGTTACGATACTAATCACGTTTTATACGCGCTAAACCACGCTAAACACGTTAGCGTTATAGAACGCTATTTTTTTTAGAAATAAACAAGATTCCATCGGCCCTAAAAAAAGTACAACACGTACTCCTCCTCACTAGGTCACTCCGCAGTATCTAACCCAATCTTCCTCGGCTGTTCACGGGAGCAACGGCGACGTCTCATCAATTTGCAGGCTTCCAGCGACGATGGGAGCGCTTCCTCCATCGGCGGATCGAGTTCTTCCTCCGCCTCAAGTTTCATCGGCGGCGGGAGCGCTTACTCAACATCACAAGGAAAGAGAGTTTCTTGTCCTATGAAGAGGATGTTTTCTGTTTTACGTGGTGATGATGGGGTGCAAACTGGTGGATATTCTAGTGAATCTGAAGATGAAGCCAGTGTTCTAATAAATGTTTAAAATGGTTTTTCTTTTAGAGTTTGATACTTTGTTTATGAATTTATGCCTCATATTTGCATCTATGCCATGGATTTGTCCCTTGACTTTTGTATCTAGTTAACTAGTTATGCATGTATTAGTTTTGGACAAATATTAAATGCTGAAATCCTTAATATTTAGGTTGTATATTGCATTGTTTTGCAAAATGCTATTTCGAATATAGCGCGATATATCACGCTATAACTTCTATAACCTTTTGAGAAGGGTCACGCTAAAATTGATAGCGCGCTATTTTTTTCCTTGGTTTTTATATGTGAATGCAAGAAGTAAAAGTGTTTTTGTATTTTCTGATTTTAAAATGGCCGAATGTAAAAGGTGCTTAAAAGTGGTTGGAAAAGTGTTTCTTATGATTAAAAATGGACCGGGATTCATGGTTTCACACATGCACTCTCTCTTTAATATAGTGTGGCAAACAAGTAGACATAGACTTAACATATGATATTGCAAACAAGTTTAATCATGTTACTAATTATATGGGCATCACGTCCTAACATAGAGACCTTTTGATTATTAGTCTCACTTATACTCCACCAAGATGTGAACTAAATCATGCACCTTAGTAATTAAGATAACATCAGAGTATAGCTTTAAGATAAATGACATGAAGTTAAAATAAACACATGATGGATCTAGTCTTAGGTAGAGGCATGTCACTCCTCCTACCCTTCAACATGGTATTTTGGTTTATCCCTAGTGAGGCAACAAAGTAAGGCAAAAACCCAATGGATCATGATATTCAAGTTGTCAGCTTATCACTTCACCACCCCCGTTACTCTAACTAATGCACACGTTCCCCCACACACGGTCTCATAAACATGCTTGATCATAACAAGGATATAAGAACGGGGTACATAATATGCATCTACTTTCATAACTGAAATAAACATTGCAATCTCAACATATATTAACTCATAGAAAGATCCACCACAATGGTAATACAACGGTGACCGTAATCATGTTCAGCAGCTCATACGGTGCTAACTAATGAAGCTCAAGAGAGAGAGAGAGATACATATGCTACTACCACAAACCCATAGTCCAGAGGTGGACTACTCCCTCTTCATCATGGAGACGGTGGATATGTCGATGGAGAAGAAGGAGACCTCTCCGGCAGGGCTTCGCCGGAGTCCCCCCCCCTCCGCTCTTTAGCCTCTTGATCTCTGTTTCTTGTTTATTTCGTGTGGCAGCTCTCCTCTGGAAAAACGTCGGGGGACCTCTTATATAGGCGTTTTTAGGTCACGAGGATGCTTCTGGGCGAAGGATCGATGCAAATGGGGCCACGAGGGCCAAGTTGGATGGGCCCACGCAGCCTGGTACTGTAGCCGCGTGGGACCCTCCCTTTTGGTCCTCCGGCCTCCGTTCGTTGACTTCTTTCGCTCCTAAATCTTCTCCTTCCAAAATAATGACCCCCCTAAATTTATAGCTCATTATGACGTCGTTAAGGTCCTGAAACAAATAAAGAAAGAAATAGGGGTTTTCTGCCTGCGCAGGATTAATTCCATAAAAAGGGGAAATCATTATAAATTACCAAAAATCATTAAATAACAGTAATATACCCCTTATATGATGCAAATATGATTGGAATATAAGTGTTATAGTGCAAAGTTCATGTATGCATTTTAGATGCATCAGTATGTAGGAGTGGAAGTCTTTTTTCCCCAAGAAGGTGACTCGAGGGTTTAATATCGAACTCTCGGGGAATCAGTAGTGTGGTTTTATCTCCTTGTGCTTCGCTAGATTTCCTGCAAACACGTAAATTGCTTTGTGCCCTCAACCTCACCAAGTGGTTGTCAAGCACAAGGTGTGAGAATGATATTAAGATAATAATGAATGCAAAACAGTAAATAAAAATGCAATGGTGGTGAATAATAATGCAAGGATGATAGTAATGATGATCGATGGTATTTTTTGGGTTTTTATATGTGAATGCAAGAAGTAAAAGTGTTTTTGTATTTTCGGATTTTAAAATGGCTTAATGTAAAAGGTGCTTAAAAGTGGTTGGAAAAGTGTTTCTTATGATTAAAAATGGACCGGGGTTCATGGTTTCACACATGCACTCTCTCTTTAATATAGTGTGGCAAACAAGTAGACATAGGATTAACATATGAGAATGCAAACAAGTTTAATCATGTTACTAATTATATGGGCATCACGTCATAACATAGAGACCTTTTGATTATTAGTCTCGCTTATACTCCACCAAGATGTGAACTAAATCATGCACCTTAGTAATTAAGATAACATCAGAGTATAGCTTTAAGATTAATGACATGAAGTTAAAATAAACACATGATGGATCTAGTCTTAGGTAGAGGCATGTCACTCCTCCTACCCTTCAACATGGTATTTTGGTTTATCCCTAGTGAGGCAACAAAGTAAGGTAAACACCCAATGGATCATGATATTCAAGTTGTCAGCTTATCACTTCACCACCCCCGTTACTCTAACTAATGCACACGTTCCCCCACACACGGTCTCATAAACATGCTTGATCATAACAAGGATATAAGAACGGGGTACATAATATGCATCTACTTTCATAACTGAAATAAACATTGCAATCTCAACATATATTAACTCATAGAAAGATCCACCACAATGGTAATACAACGGTGACCGTAATCATGTTCAGCAGCTCATACGGTGCTAACTAATGAAGCTCAAGAGAGAGAGAGAGATACATATGCTACTACCACAAACCCATAGTCCAGAGGTGGACTACTCCCTCTTCATCATGGAGACGGTGGATATGTCGATGGAGAAGAAGGAGACCTCTCCGGCAGGGCTTCGCCGGAGTCCCCCCCCCTCCGCTCTTTAGCCTCTTGATCTCTGTTTCTTGTTTATTTCGTGTGGCAGCTCTCCTCGGGAAAAACGTCGGGGGACCTCTTATATAGGCGTTTTTACGTCACAAGGATTCTTCTTGGCGAAGGATCGATGCAAATGGGGTCACGAGGGCCAAGTTGGATGGGCCCACGCGGCCTGGTACTGTAGCCGCGTGGGACCCTCCCTTTTGGTCCTCCGGCCTCCGTTCGTTGACTTCTTTCGCTCCTAAATCTTCCCCTTCCAAAATAATGACCCCCCTAAATTTATAGCTCATTATGACGTCGTTAAGGTCCTGAAACAAATAAAGAAAGAAATAGGGGTTTTCTGCCTACGCAGGATTAATTCCATAAAAAGGGGAAATCATTATAAATTACCAAAAATCATTAAATAACAGTAATATACCCCTTATATGATGCAAATATGATTGGAATATAAGTGTTATAGTGCAAAGTTCATGTATGCATTTTAGATGCATCAGCACCCGAAACGGGAGTTTTCACCTCTAAGTGTCAGAACTTACTACGGAGTAAGCGGGGTCGTTGAAGCGGGTCGCACCTCGGAGCTGTATCTTGGTTCCCGCAACCTACCAACACACTCTTATACATATATTATGGACCCATGTAAGTTTTGGTGGGATTCAGACGCTCCAGACCCCAGCTACGGCGAAACACTACACCCTCTAGAAAAAAGTCCAACCTGTCGATCTACCCCTTTGACCGGCGCCGAGAGGGGATATAAGCATGAACTTTTTTGCTTGGTTGTGTTAGTTTGGTACATAGAACCATGGGGAACCAACATTCCATGTGGTCCGTCGCATGATTCCCTGTCCGGCACCCGAAACGGGAGTTTTCACCTCTAAGTGTCCGAACTTACTACGGAGTAAGCGGGGTCGGTGAAGCGGGTCGCACATCAGAGCTGTATCTTGGTTCCCGCAAACTACCAACACACTCTTATACATATATTAGGGACCCATGCAAGTTTTGGTGGGATTCCGACGCTCCGGACCCCAGCTACGGCGAAACCCTACACCCGTTGGAAAAAAGTCCAACCTGTCGATCTACCCCTTTGACCGGCGCCGAGAGGGGGTAGACGCAAGAACTTTTTTGCTTTTTTGTGTTATTTTGGTACATATAACCATGGGGAACCAACATTCCATGTGGTCCGTCGCATGATTCCCTGCCCGGCACCCGACACGGTAGTTTTCACCTCTAAGTGTCGGAACTTACTACGGAGTAAGCGGGGTCGGTGAAGCGGGTCGCAACTCAGAGCTGTATATTGGTTCCCGCAACCTACCAACACACTCTTATACATTTATTAGGGACCCATGCAAGTTTTGGTGGGATTCCGACGCTCCGGACCCCAGCTACGGCGAAACCCTACACCCGCTGAAAAAAGTCCAACCTGTCGATCAAACCCTTTGACCGGCGCCGAGAGGGGGTAGACGCAAGAACTTTTTTTCTTGGTTGTGTTAGTTCTGTACATAGAATCATGGGGAACCAACATTCTATGTGGTCCGTCGCATGATTCCCTGCCCGGTACCCGAAACGGGAGTTTTCACGTCTAAGTTTCGGAACTTACTACGGAGTAAGCGGTGTCGGTGACGCGGGTCGCACCTCGGAGCTGTATCTTGGTTTCCGCAACCTACCAACACACTCTTATACATATATTAGGGACCCATGCAAGTTTTTGTGGGATTCCGACGCTCCGGACCCCAGCTACGGCGAAACCCTACACCCGCTAGAAAAACTCCAACCTGTCGATCTACCCCTTTGACCGGCGCCGAGAGGGGGTAGACGCATGAACTTTTTTGCTTGGTTGTATATTTTTTGTACATAGAACCATGGGTAACCAGCATTCCATGTGGTCCGTCTCATGATTCCCTGCCCGGCACCCGAAACGGTAGTTTTCACCTCTAAGTGTCGGAACTTACTACGGAGTTAGCGGGGTCGGTGAAGCGGGTCGCACCTCGGAGCTGTATCTTGGTTCCCGCAACCTACCAACACACTCTTATACATATATTTGGGACCCATGCAAGTTTTGGTGGGATTCCGACGCTCCGGACCCCAGCTACGGCGAAACCCTACACCCGCTGGAAAAAAGTCCAACCTGTCGATCTACCCCTTCGACCGACGCCGAGAGGGGGTAGATGCATGAACTTTTTTTCTTGGTTGTGTTAGTTTGGTACATAGAACCATGAGGAACCAACATTCCATGTGGTCTGTCGCATGATTCCCTGCCCGACACCCTGATGCATGTAAAATGCATACATGAACTTTGCACTATAATACTTATATTCCATTCATATTTGCATCATATAAGGGGTATATTACTGTTATTTAATGATTTTTGGTAATTACTAATGATTTCCCTTTTTTATGGAATTAATCCTGCCCAGGCAGAAAACCCCTATTTCTTTCCTTATTTATTTCAGAGCCTTAACGACGTCATAATGAGCTGCAGATTTACGGGGATCATTTTTTTGGAAGGAGGAAGACCTCGGAGCGAAGGAAGCAAGAAAACGGAGGCCGGAGGGGCAAAAGAGGGTGCCCCACACGGCCCCTGTACCTGGCCGCATGGGCCCACCTCTTTTGGCCCTCGTGGCCCCGTTTGCATCGATCCTTCTTCCCGAAGCTTCCTCGTGACCTAAAAACGACTATAAAAATAGCCCCCCGACGTTTTCCAGGAGGAGGCGGCGGAGAAACACAAAACTAGAAACAGAGAGACAGAAGGCTGCCGCCGGAGAAGATCGAAGGGGGAAACGCTGCCGGAATCCACCTCCGGAGGGCTCCACCCCCCTCCGGCGTGTTCAACATCAACTTCTACAGCAAGATCATCTCATCTCTCCACTGTAAACTCTTGGCAAACATGATGTATGATGCAATATACTTTTCCCTTGATCTATTGTGTCTCTCCATCTATGTTTGAGAAGTGATTTGTTCATGGCATTAGTGAAATAGTTCGTTGATTGGTTGCATACAAGTTTCGTTATCTTTTATGATTGTCTTGATGTACAATGTATGAGTGCAGGCATATGTTGGGGAATGCATGTAAGGTGATCACCGGTAAGGTAATGGAGTGAGGAGGACTTGGGAGGACAAGTAAACCCGAGATCGAATCATGAAGTTACTCTATTGGGGGATATATGGGGGACTCTAGAACTTAAGGCTATGGTGGGACAATTATGTCTTAATAATTCTTGTGCTGCACATTTAATTGGCCATGAGATCCATCATAAGAGTTGTGTAATTCGCTCATTAACTTGGCTACACCTATTTATGGCTCCCCCCTAGAAGAAACAATTAAGACTAAAACATGTGCTTCACTAATTGTGACAACCACACGAATGAAATAACAAATGCCAGAACATTTGCTCCCTTGAGATATTTGCTACTTGAGATCCTTGCTACTTACTGCTCTTAGAAATTCGCATTAGAAAACTTACTCTTAGAAACTTGTTGCTAGATAAACCTTCTCCGCATCACTTTCTTCCATTAGTTAGTTCATTTCATACTCAAATTTATTGCTTTGCATAAAAGGCCATATAAGAGGGTTATAGGGCTTTAGAGAATATATAGTTTACCTTCAGCTCCTCGTGGGTTCGACACTCAAATACTTATCGAATTGTGCTACAGTGATTCCTTGCTCTTGGGGATTATCAAGCACTTTTCTGGCGCCGTTGCCGGGGAGCGTTGTGCTAAACTTTTATTCTTGTTTGCATTGCATACTAACTTATATTTCAAAACACAAAAAAATTATAAAATGGAAAATTATTATGAAAACGCCTTGATAGCTGCTGAATTTAGAAAATCAAAAGAAGGGAAAAGATTAGGAGGCTACATAGAGCTTCTATATAAAATTGCTAGTGAGCTGCTTGATTATCATAAGGAAGAAATTTGTTGCTCTAAATACTTTAGACACTTCGAATTCCAATGCCCTTCCAATAAATACGAACATGTTCTTGCAACTTATCATACATGGAATTATGCTCACTTAGGGATGGAAGAAGTAGAGCAATTTGTTATTTTTATGGGAGCCTATGAATTATACACCTTCATTGATGAACATGAAACCTGCCCTATAGCTTCTCATTATAAATTTTTTATTGCCCATCTCCTTGAAATTTGCATACGTGAATTTGATGAAAATATCCATGTTGTTGACACAAGGAAGAGATTTGCCCAAGGTAGTACTGATGTTTTGCAGGAAGAAGTTGACAAAAGTCTAAGCTTGGGGATGCCCGTGCAACCCCAAGAAGATGTTGAAAATGATGAACAACTAGAGAATGAAGAGAAGGAACTTCCACCTTCACCACCTATGGATGAGGGTAACACTCAAGATTTTGCTAATGATAAACTTTGCTTTTATGACTCTGATGATGAGAAAGAATATCAACCTATGAATAATGAGAACATTATTAATAATGATGAAGAATATGGTTTAGACATGCTATATGATAATGCTTTACATGATGATCCATTATGCTCATTAGATGATAAGTCTTTATATGGTGATTCTATTCAAAACTATGTGGTTATGTTTAACTTTAATGCTTGCAACTATTATGAGAGAGGAAGAGATAAGAATCCCCTTTATGTTTCTATGTTATTTAAAATGCAAGCTATTGATTATTATATGCATTGGTTACCTCAAATTTTTTGTTATTTATTCATATATAAAATTCCAATGCATAGAAAAAGAGTTAGACTTAAAAGTTAATGGTTTAATGTTTTGTGGTGTGCTCTTTATGATTTTATTTCCTATTCAGTTTGGGCACACCTTTACATCTTGAGAACTTGCAAAATAACTTTACCTACTGTTTTTTAACAATTATTTTAAGATTTTCACTTTACATAAAATTTGGGAAAGTAAATGAGAAGGATGAGTAATGGAGAAGTTGGGGTCGACCTTGAACATGTGTTGTTCATGCCAATGGAACCATTGCAAAGTCCCTATCATTAAAACTTTTCCCAAAGCTAAAACCAAATAAAAAGAGTGACATCACCTTTGTATCTTGTTTTTCATCTTAAAAGGTAAGAATAACCTCTTTTGAGAGGTAGGACTAAACAATAGTGATTTGCTGTCCAGAAAACAGATTCCTGAGCTTCACTGCGAAAAATGTTAAAAATCACAAAAGAGGAATATTGACTTGATATTTTACGACAGCAATTTTCAGTTATTAATACGCAATTAATTAGTTCAAAGTTTTTTGTTTTGAGCAACGCAAGTGCCTCTGAAAATTCACTCTTTATGGGCTGTCCAGTTTTTGACAGATTCTGTCTTTATTTCACATTGCTCTCATTACTTGTGTTTTGTGCGGTTCTTTTTGATCAAGGAGCATTAAACAACCGTAGTAACAGTAGCTAATGTTTAGAATCAATTCATGATATGTCTTTGCTGTACCTATATGGATTTAATTTATGAAGGCACTAACCCCTCTAATCAAGTTTATGATAAGTTTTGATGAGATAAATTTTAAGGTGGAAGAATTGATGATGATGAACAAGATTAAGAGGGACAAAAACTCAAGCTTGGGGATGTAACCCCTAAGCTCACCATACATACAAGAATTTAAGCTTGGAGATGCCAAGCCACCTCACTCCAACCATCTTGATACCAAGTAAGTAAGCCTAGCTATATGGCTATAAAGAAAGCGCTTTACGGGAGGCAACCCGGTTGTTTTTACTTTTGATTTTCTTTGTGTCCTCTTGCTGTAACAAGAGAATGTTTTCTTAGCTTAGTTTCTGTAATTTTTAATAAAGTGCCAAGTTTTACCCATTTTGGTTTGACAAAGTTGCTATTTCTATTCGGAGATTTTATTCCTGCACGAAGTCTATGCACGGTTTGATTTTTGATTTTTATTCTGTAACTCCTAATGATATGAGATTTTAACTGTAACTGAAACTTTTCATCCTCTGTATGCCTGAATTTTTTCAGAATGTTTAGACGAGTTTAAGTAGGACAGAAAAATACGTTTTGCTGCTGTTGTTTTTCTGGACAGATTCTGTCCCATATTGTTTTATGCTTGTTTTGAACTTTTAAGTTGAATCTTTTTGATCCAATTGAGTTTATGAGTAGGCATACAACATTATACACTTTATGGACATTCATATGTATTTTAGTCCATGGATTATATGCAGCAAGAAACCTATTTATTTATCTCTACTAACGTCACCCCACAGAAAAGAAATGGGAGAAACGGTGTTTTGAAGTTTTTTTCATAGGGATTGGAAGAGATGCACCATGAGTTATCCAAGGATGGTGAAAACCATAAGCTTGGGATGTGAGAACATCCCCACTGGACCTACACACTCTCGGTTTGCACACATCTAACTTCTGTTTTTTGATCAATACACTTTATCGCATAAACTTGGAGCGTCTTTTTGTTTGTTTTCGCTTTGCTTTTCATTTTTGTGAGATCACCACACTATCATTTATATATGAAAGAGCTACTAGAAATATGGGTTGAAATATCTTGCATGCTTTTATTGTATTGCGAAAAGGGATGTCTAAGTTGATTTTTAATGACACATATAGTTGCATGATTCATGAGCTTCTTAATGAGTAATAATTTGCAAATGCTTTATCATGAGCTATATTTTATTCATGTTTTGATGCTGTATGTTATTTCACCTTGTTTGAAATGAATTAGTTAGTTCTATGGACACTCATGCATGCATCTAGATGGTCATCTTTCTCCCATTTGCTAGCCCAAAAATTCCAACAAATAAAAACTTGTTTCCAACACCTTCAACCAAAGTTTTTTCCAGTGAGTCCAACATATCTACCTATTAGCTTTATGCTATTCCAAGTATGTTTATCATGTTATTTGTGTTATCTATACCTCTAAATGAAAATTATTATGTTATTTATTGTAATGGGAAAAGTTGGTTAAAAAGCTCTCGCGAACTTGATGCACACTTTACTTTTATTGCATTTAATAAACATGAATCATTGTGATTAATATTATGATGATAGTGGCTTGATAAATGTTTAAGGTTGGGAGTTAGCCCATATGTGCTGTCACATGCAAAGCTTTCAACATGTTCCATCATTTATTTAGTTGATATCATGTACTTTTGTTTATGGATGCCTATCATGGTGAAATAATGTGGAAATAGAGTAAGTTTAAATGAGTTTGTATAAATGGTTAGAGAGAAACCTGTGCCGCTAATCTAAGCCATGCATCATTCATGGTGGAAATTTACTTACATGCTATTTTGAACTTTCTGTGATACACCCTACAATAAAAAGCTATATCAAGTGGTAAATAAAAAGGGTGTTGAGGTTGTTCATTATGTTTGTTTGTCTTGTTGTTTTGATGTGGGTTTGATCCATATCATGGGACAAGAGGTACCCCAGTTGAGGCTCTTGATAATACCATTATTACTTACAATGATAGATAACTTAAACTTGCTTTATTTCCCAAGATGAGTAATCATGGTGTAGGTACTTGTATTCAAGGGGCATGAGACATCTAACCTTTGCTTTATCAAGGCCACTACTCATATTTGCTTTCACATTAAAGTTTAATCATTCAAGATGCTATGATAGGGGAATGAGAGCTTGACACCAAGTATTACCATAGCATTCAATAAATTAAGTAGAATAGTTTGGAGGATAGATGGAACTTATGCATGCTTTACCTCTACTCATTTTTATATCTTTTCCAAAGTGTCCACCTTTTATATTCAGATTTTCATCTTCACTCTATGACCTATGTAGGATGTTCTTACTTATCATATTGCATACATGTGGTCCATATTACTATCTTTTATGTTACACTTTGTGAACTATCATTGAACATCCTTGCATTGAATACTTGATATCACTTTATAAACTGTTTGCATATTGCTACTTCTTTGAATAATGAATCATTTGACTTTATGTAGCAGTCGCAATC